>SJYC01111478.1:0-29760 GCA_006408675.1 Madoqua kirkii
ATACTGTCACCCTGCTTATTTAACTTCTATGCAGAGTACATCATGAGAAATGTTGGGCTGGAAGAAGCACAAGTTGGAATCAAGATTGCTGGGAGAAATATCAATAACCTCAGATATGTAGATGATACCACCCTTATGGCAGAAAGTGAAGAGGAACTAAAAAGCCTCTTGATGAAAGTGAAAGAGGAGAGTGAAAAAGTTGGCTTAAAGCTCACCATTCAGAAGACGAAGATCATGGCATCTGGTCCCATCACTTCATGAGGGGAACAGTGGATGAGGAAACAGTGGAAACAATGTCAGACTTTATTTTGGGGGGCTCCAAAATCACTGCAGATGGTGAATGCAGCCATGAAATTAAAAGACGCTTACTCCTTGGAAGAAAAGTTATGACCAATCTACATAGCATATTGAAAAGCAGAGACATTACTTTGCCAACAAAGATCCGTCTAGTCAAGGCTATGGTTTTTCCAGTGGTCATGTATGGATGTGAAAGTTGGACTGTGAAGAAAGCTGAGTGCCAAAGAATTGATACTTTTGAACTGTGGTGTTGGAGAAGACTCTTGAGAGTCCCTTGGACTGCTAGGAAATCCAACCAGTCCATTCTAAAGGAGATCAGCCCTGGGTGTTCACTGGAAGGAGTGATGCTAAAGCTGAAACTCCAATACTTTGGCCACCTGATGCAAAGAGTTGACTCATTGGAAAAGACTTTCATGCTGGGAGGGATTGGGGACAGGAGGAGAAGGGGACGACAGAGGAGGAGATGGCTTGATGGCATCACCAACTCGATGGACATGAGTTTGGGTGAAGTCCAGGAGTTGGTGATGGACAGGGAAGCCTGGCGTGCTGCAGTTCATGGGGTCGCAAAGAGTCAGACATGACTGAGCGACTGAACTGAACTAAACTGATAGATCATATATTTTAAAATACATAGAAATATACTAATGCATTTATTACTTCAGATAGGGAAGCCCTTCTTTAAAAATTCACAAAAAGTACAAGCCATGAAAGAAAAAATTGGACCTTCTTAACATTAAAAATGTTTGCCTACAAGAAGTCGCCACCAACAAAGTAAAAAGGTGATCATTCATCGGGAGAGAGAAGGTGTCACACAGATGACTGACAGAGAATGAGGGTCAGTGACACATGAGCAATTTCTGTGAAGCTATAACAAAAAGACAAACAATGCAATAGTCAGATGGGCAAGATCCGTGAAGAGACATTTCTCAGATGAAGTATGAAAGGCCCTGCTAGAAAGATGATCATCTCACTGGTCATTCAGTTCAGTTCAGTTCAGTCGCTCAGTTGTGTCCGACTCTTTGCAACCCCATGAATTGCAGCACGCCAGGCCTCCCTGTCCATCACCAACTTCTGGAGTTCACTGAAACTCACGTCCATCGAGTCAGTGGTGCCATCCAGCCATCTCATCCTCGGTCGTCCCCTTCTCCTCCTGCCCCCAATCCATCCCAGCATCAGAGTCTTTTCCAATTAGTCAGCTCTCCACATCAGGTGGCCAAAGTACTGGAGTTTCAGCTTTAGCATCATTCCTTCCAAAGAAATCTCAGGGCTGATCTCCTTCAGAATGGACTGGTTGGATCTCCTTGCAGTCCAAGGGACTCTCAAGAGTCTTCTCCAACACCACAGTTCAAAAGCATTAATTCTTCGGTGCTCAGCTTTCTTCACAGTCCAACTCTCACATCCATACATGACACAGGAAAAACCATAGCCTTGACTAGACGGACCTTTGTTGGCAAAGTAATGTCTGCTTTTGAATATGCTATCTAGGTTGGTCGTAACTTTCCTTCCAAGGAGTAAATGTCTTTTCATTTCATGGCTGCAGTCACTGGGAAATACAAATTAAATCGCATTATGGGTTTCCATTTTCCTTCCATTTTAATAAAAGTGAAGAGTCAGATAACCCTCTGTGATGGCAAAGGTGAAGAGTCATGGAAAATCCCATTTGTGGCCACGGTTACAACCTATCAGACAGGGTTTCTCAATAACAAGGAGTGCAAATCTTATGGCATTGCTGTCCACCCAAGCACATTCTAGAGAAACTCTTGTGCAGAAAGAAGACAGACAAGAATGCTCAAGTCAGCATTATTTGTGAGAGCAAAAACTGGAAACAACTTCACTCCTTGTCAGGGGAGAAGAAAGAACTATGGTACATTGGAAAAAATAACATATTTCACAGCAATAAAAATAAAACGAGCCAGGGCTATAAATACAGCATGAATAAATCTCACAAACGTAAAATTGGGAAGAAGCCAGAGTTCGTAAAAATACATACAATGCAATAATATTTATATAGAGTCTTAAAATTTGAAAAACACTATAAATGGTTTATGGATACTCACATATGTAGGGAAAATACAACAACACACATGAAAATAATAACCACCGAATTCCAGACTTTCCAGATTTCCTTTAGAGAGGAAATAAGGATTGGAGAGAGCAGAGGGCTTTATTTGTATCAGAAATGGTTTCTCTTTTATCCAGGGGGTGGGAACATAGATGTATGTTATATGCTCCTCTGTACTATTTTTTGCTATGTCAAGATATTTCATAATAAAAAAATGAAGAACATAAAACACAAACTCTGATAGAAAACGAGCAAAGCAACTTGTAAATGCCAGAGATTGGGCCCACCATGAAGGGCGTCGGATGGCTGACTCCACCTTGGACAGGATGGAGGGTCCAGCAAGGGAATGAAGCGCACACTCGTCACCCGGCTTTGGCCTTTGACGCATAGGACGGTGGCCGGTATGAGCCCTGGGACAGGGGAAGAGACATGTGTCACATCACAAAGCTCAGACACCTGCCGGAAGTCACGAACTGTTTGAAGTCCTTTCTAGGCCCATCCCAGCTATAGGGAATCTCACCAGTCACTATTTGAATTATGACCCGTATTTATTGACTATGTGATCAAGAAAGTGGAGAAACAATAGAAAGTGAAATGGACACAGTTCCTGCCGACAGGATGACAGGCTAGAGGCTGAGATGGGCCTTAATCTAATGGTCGCAGAAATAAATGTGTGTTTCCAGATTGTGATAAGTGCTATGATGGAAAAATCACAGTGTGTTGTGAGGAAGCCCTCCAGGTAGCCCACATATAGGTCGGGGGTCAGGAAATGTAGCTGAGGAGGGCGTTGGAGCTGAGATGTGAAGCTGAGAAGGCATTCACCCAACAAAAATCAGGGTAAAGGATTCGAGGCAGAGGGCTCCAGGCAGGAGGAAGCACGTGAAGCTAGATGCTAGGGGAAGAGAAGGGGGCCCGGAGTGCAGGGTATGGAGCCAGAGGAAGCCGGAGAGGAGACAGCAAGGCCAGGCAAGGTCTCCTAGGACATGTAAAGATCTTCAGCCTAAAAGCAATAAGAAGACATCAAATCATTCTCACATAATCAGATCTGCGTCTTGAGAACTTCACTCTGTTGACACTACCAAGTGCCAGACAGAATGCTGAGCATCCAGAACATTCCTCCACTAATGGCGGGTATCTAAACTGGTACAGCCACTCTGGAAAACAGTTTGGCGGTTTCTTATACAGTTCAACATGCACTTGCCATATGACCCGAGAGAAATGAAAGCTTATGTTCACATGAAAACCTGTGCAGGAATGTTTTAGACATCATAGCTTAGTGCTAGAAACAACTCAGATTTTCTTTAACAGGGGAGCGGGTGAACAATCACGCAATCTGTGGTACACATGTCCAATAAATAAAATCAAAGGAACAAACCACTGCTGTGTGTGGCAACATGGGTACATCTCAAATACATTTTGTGACGAGAAAGAACCCAGACACAGAGGGCTCCATTCTGTATGATCCCATTCATATGGCATCCTGGGAAAGGCAGAACTATAAAAGGACAGAAAATAGACCAGTGGTTGCCCCATATTGGGGTTGAGGGGGGTGAGTTTGTTGATTACAAACGGGCAAGGAACATTTTGGGGTGATGGAGATGTTCTCTATCTTGATTGTGAGAAGGTCCACACAATTGTGTGCCTTTATTAAAACATATAGAGCTACACAACAAAAATGGAGATTTTACTACATGTAAATTACGTTTCCACAAGAAGAAAAGAAGGAGGGAGGGAAGGAAGGAAAGTAGGGGAAAACCCACTCACTCGCCCACAGGGAAGTGATGAGAGCGACTCTGCTCCCCTAACCCCTCAACACACAGAATGCGGGATGCCCACTTCCGCGGGAGGCAGAGCTGAGCTTGAGAGCGAGAGAAGAAAAAGAGCCAGGTGTCAGAGTCAAAGGAGGCTCCAGAAGCCTGGGCGGGTGGCCGGGCCCGAGGTCAGGGTCCCCCAGGAGACCTGCGGCCACCCAGCTCTCCTCACTGCCTGCTCCTGGTCCTGCAGGAGCTCTTGGTGCTGGCTCAAGGCCACTGGAGAGGCAGGGATTTAGAACGGTCCTAGCACCCTGGCACCTGTGCTTGGGGAAGGAGTGTGTATGTGAAGAAAGCCTGCCCAGGCAGCTCACTATCCTGTTGGGAGAAAACCATACCAACTCCTTGATGAGGTGGTATGAGGTTCCCTCCATGGGCATCACGTCCAGCTAACAGATAGTCATGGATCCATTTCCAGGATTCACAAATGCAGCTTAGAGGTTTGTGTGCGTGACACGCTTCTTTTTCACGAGGAGAGGGGGATGTGCCCTGAGACGACCACCTGTCGTATCTGTTTAATTACCCATCTGCCCACCTCGGCCTCATGCAAAGCTCACCCCTCGGCCAGTACAAGGAGTGGCGAGCCAGAGAGAGAGTTCGCTCTGTCACTTTGGCATAAGGAGGCCCTACAGGGTCCCTGCAGAGAGTGGCAGGAGCTCCGTAGCCGACCCACAGCCTCAGGGCAAGTTCACAGCTTTGCTCCACGGTGGGGGTGGAGGCCCAGAGCTGTGCGGGGAGGCGGTCCTGTATCCACAGGCAGATCTGCTTCTGCAGAGCGGGAGACCCGGTCCAAGCTCTCGGTTCCTTGGGACTGGGTGTATGCCCGCAGCAGAGACAGACTAACCTCTGAGGACGTCTCCTGACTCACAGCTGTGAGAGCTCGCAGGTTTCACACGGTGGAGAGCGCTCAGGCCCCCTCCTGGGCCCCGCACTGCCTTGGCCGTCTCTGGAGTGACAGGGAGGACGACCCTCCCACAGAACGCGAGATGTGATGTCCGGAGAGCAGCTGAGAGGGGCTTACTGCATGTCTAGGCCAACTCTTCCTCCAGAAGAAATTCCCCTCATAGCTCCTTCCAGAGGCACTGAGACACTTGCCTCGTGCTTGAGCTCCCCTCTTGTCTGGTTCGGGCATGCAAACTTTCCTCTGAGCTCAGATTGGCGCCACTCAGCCTGCTTCTCCTGAAGAGAGGGACCCTCACCCGTTCTCTCCCTCAGACTCTGTGACTGGCCCAAGGGGTGGGCGCACCACCCAACCTAGGCCAGCCAGGCGCCATCCCTAAGGTTTCACACGTGGCTGTTGAAAAGAAAAGACCGTTCTTTCCTGTTAAATCACAGCTTCAGGACTGGCCTCTAGACCTGTCGGAGGGTTTTGAAAGAATGGGAGGTCAGGACAGAATGTGGAGACCCTGGATCTGCAGACAGGATAACCCAGCCTCTGCCGTCCCCCGAGCTGGGTGGCTGACTTAATGGTCTTCCTTCCTGTTTGGCTTCAACTGGAGTAAGATGAGTGTTGTGTCCCTTGTCTCTCAAAATGACAGGGACTCACTGCCCGCAAGGTTGACTCTCCTCTTGGACGGTGCTTGATGTGGGAATTTCTCCGCCAGACCCAGCCTCCCCCATCACTTCTCCCAGTCTCTGGAGGGAATTGGACCAAATGTGCTCACGCTCAGGAGAGTCTTCCAGTGGCAGCCATAGCAGCTGCAGAGCCGAGGTGTGTGCGCGGTGGGGATACCCGGCCCTGCAGCTGGAGGCAGGGGCCCCGAGACAGAAGACAAAGATGTGAGCCAGGCTTCTGAGCCCTTCCAGGCCACGGTGCAGCCTGAGCCGGGCCTCATCGAGGCTGGGGCTTCACCGGGGGCGGGGGCTTCAGCTGGCCCCTGGCCCTGAGACGAGCCCCCTGAGTTCTGTGTGCCGAGCAGAGAGGGCTGAGGCTACACGTTCAGGGTCAGACACAGCAGTCCCTTGAGACCTCTGCTCCCAGCGCAGAGCCCCGCCTGTCCTGAAGGGCAAGGCTGGCAAAACCAGGACTGTCGAGTCCACATCTGGGGAGCAAGTCAGAGGAGCCAGCGGGGCGGCCCTTGCAGGACGTTGGTGAACCAGCTCCTCAGACACTGGGAGCAGGGCCTGCTGACCAAGGGGTGTTTATAGGCTGTAGCAAACAGTTACTTTATGGCTGGGAGTGCAGGCAGGAAATCGGGGTTTTACGGCTCACTAAACATCAATAACAAACCCAGTAAGAGACCCCACGGTCCTTCCCAGGCCCAGAGCGCTAAACAAACATTAAGTAAGAAACCCACCGCTCCAGCTCTGTCCTGGAGACGTGCCCCTGCCAAACAGCCAGCCCAAGCTCCTTCCTCACAGCGGGAACCAGCCGGAAGACCAAGTCCGTTTAGTTTGGTTTGGTTTTAGTTTTCCAAAGAAATAAAGATCTAGTGATTCTCTTGGCTGGAGGGGAAAATAAGAAAAACCGACCCCAACAAAGGGACGAAATAAAAGCGTGAATCATCACAACATCAATTGTAAGGATACTGTAATGACTTAGTCACTCAGTGTGACTCCACGGACTGCAGCCCGCCAAGCTCCTCTGTCCATTGGATTCTCCAGGCAAGAATACTGCAGTGGGTTGCCATGCCCTCCTCCAGAGGATCTTCCCAACCCAGGGATCGAACCCAGGGCTCCCGCATTGCAGGCGGATTCTTTATCGTCTAAGCCACCAGGGAAGTCCAAGAATACTGGAGTGGGTAGCCTATCCCTTCTCCAGGGGATCTTCCTAACCCAGAAATCGAACTGGGGTCTCTTGCACTGCGGGTGGATTCTTTACCAGCTGAGCTACCAGTCCCTAGCAGACTAGATCACAGTCTAGGGATAATGCCACACCAGGCCAGGGGTCACAGTCCGTGTGTCCCATCCAGAGCTCACTCTGTGGCACAGAATCACTCATCTCCAGGCCCCTGCTTGGTCGGGGACAGTTCTTGGTCGTTTATGGGTTCCCAAGTGATAGAAACGGGAATAACTCAAATACCAGAATTCCCACAATAATAATTATGTGCATTTATAGCGTTTTATGGGGTTTCCCCAGTGGAGCCCCAATGGCTCAGCAGGTAAAGAGTCTGCCTGCAATTCAAGAGACTTGGGTTCGATCCCTGGATTGGGAAGATCCCCTGGAGGAGGGCATGGCAACCCCCTTCAGTATTCTTACCAGGAAATTCCGATGGGCAGAGGGGCTGTGGTCCACGGGACTGCAAAGAGGCGGACACGACTGAAGCAATGAGCAAGCATAGCATTCTACGGTTTTAAAGGTGATCAGACTCAAGCCTCTCACTCGGTCCTCATCACAGCCCTCAAGGGAGGCCAGGATCCCAAGCCTCATCTTACAGATAAGGACACTGAGTTTTAAAAGCTGAAAGGACTTGCCAAAGGTCAGTAGGTAACTGGTTAGTTATGTTATTTGGAGCTCTGTCGGTTGCAAGTAATAGAATTTTTTTCAAACTGGATAAGACAAAGGAAAAAAGAAATTAGTGACTCATTAAACCAAAGGTTAGGCTGACTTCAGGCACAGCTGAATCCAGGAATTGGAATTTCCCATCATCTCTGGATTCTACTTTCCCTTGTGGACTTGGCACCCGGCAAGGACTGATTTCCATTACTATTACAGCAACAGATCCCAGCAGAAAGAGCTTCTTTTCTCTTTTGGTCTCAGTAGAAGTCCTGGAGGGAAGGAAAAGTGTTCATCAAACTGAGTAGGTGAAAAAATGAGTCAGGCAGCTCCGCAGAGTCAATAATCGATTTACTGTAGGGTAACCTCTGGCTTGGGCAGCCAGTGACCCAGACGTGCTTCCAGCCTCACCCCACGCTGCCAGCGGCCCCTGGGACAATTTCATAGTTAACCTAGGGTATGAGGGTAGATGCTTGGAAACAGGACATGCATTCCTAAGCCAAGATTTACAAATGGGTAACGAATCTCCTGGGTGCTGGGAATAATACATCAGGAAAGGTTTTCATCATTGTCTGGGGACTAGCAGAGCATAGAGGCCACCTGGTCTTAATGATTATTAACCAAAGCTCTTAATGACAGAAGTGATGGGCAGAGTCAGTGAAAGGCCAGGAGAAACGGTGAGGGCCCGAGGCGGCATCAGTTATGCCAACAGCCGTACCGAAAGCATAAGATAAATAAATGGTAAAGTTGAATCTAAAGGACATAGAGCCAGTACAGGTAACAGACAGTAGTTTTCAGAATTTCTGCAGAAGTTTGTGAAGATGCCGCAACCAAGAAAAGCAAGAGTTGCAATAAAGATAACAGTGTTCTTCAAAAGTGAAAAGCCCACTGCCAAAATTAAAAGTGAATTAAAAGTTTGATTTATAAAGTCAAGAGAATCTCCAGATGGTAGAAGAAAAAGAGAAAAGGGTAGAAAATATGAGAAAAATATGAGACATGAAAGATTGACCTAGAGAGTGTAACGTCTGACTAATTGGAATTGCAGAAAAAGAATTGGGAAAGTGAAAAGAATAAAAGTATTCCTCAGGGCTGAGGACCGAGTGGGCTTCCCAGATGGCTCAGATGGTAAAGAATCTGCCTGCAATGGGCGAGACCCGGGTTCAATTCCGAGGTAGGGAAGATTCCCTGGAGAAGGGAATGGCAACCCACTCCAGTTCTTGCCTGAAGAATCCCATGGACAGAGGAGCCTGGTGGCCAGCAGTCCACGGGGTGGCAAAGACTCAGACACGACTAAGCACTCGGGACCGGATATTTAGACAGAAGGGCCCACAGAGTGCCCAGAACAATGAATAGAAAGGTGCCCACACCCACTGTGGCGAAACAAACCCCAGGCATAAAGAGCAGGTCTTCTAAATGGTAGAACTTTTTAAAGAGAGACAAGAACGAAGATCGCTGTTTGAGGAGTGAGACCCTGACTGGCCCGGAAACTGGGCCGCAGGAAAGCATGCGGCGAGGCAGCCCACGAGCTGTCTCCTGTCTGGGCGAGTCCAGCCCAGAGCTCTGCGCCCCAGCGGCCAGCAGCACTGAGTATGGTCTGAAATGAAGAAAAGAGACATTTTCAGATTTACCAATACTGAGAGCTTTTGTCTCTCACAGTCACTTTCTGAGGAAGTTCTTCAGGATGTGCTCCAGCAAATGGAGTCCTCTTTCTGGCACCGAAGAGAGAGGAAAATGCAGCATACAGCCTAGGAGTGTGATAGAAGTTCCAGAATTCCAGTTAACGGAGCAGGCCCAGAGAGCAATTCACCTTGTTAGAAAAAGAGCTGGATGATTCTAAGAAGAAGATACCTAGAAAAACAGAGTTGAGACTTTATATATTCATGGAATTCAGTACCACATAAAAGGGTATTGCAAGCAGCTCGATAAATAAATAAATAAGGCAATGAACCACACAAGAACTTAAGGAATCTAACTCCCTAAAACGTTTGATACTGAGGGGAAGAGAATGAACTCAGAGCCAAACTGGCTAAACTGGTGAAATCCAGCTCTGGAATTTTCAGCTATATTGTTTTACAGAACCTCGCTGTGCCTCAGTTTACTCATCTATATAATGGGGATGGCATTCATACATGATACGACTGTTGCAAAAATTACATGGATTAATATGTGTAAGTAATTAGCAGAGTGTCTGTCACATAGTAAGAGCTTAGTAAATTTTAGCCATTGTTATTAGGGGTTTTCCTGAAAGGATTACTTGTGAATAAAGTGTTTGTCGCTCAGTTGTGTCTGTGTCTTTGAGACCCCATGGCCTGCAGCCTGCCAGGCTCCTCTGTTCATGGGGCTCTCCAAGAACACTGGAGTGGGTTGCCATTTTCTTCCCTAATGTGTGAATAAAACCAACAGTCAATATTCTAAAAAAGCACATATTGGAAAAACTATAGTGATTGTTGTGCCAATTTAATTAAAGAACAAGAGGACTGGTTAAGGTCACGTTAACTACCTTAACAAACACATCCAAAATATATAGAGGCTCAACATGATAGAAGTTTCAAATAGTTGTTTCCTGATTGGCAGCAGCTCTGCCTTAATTGGTGATTCAGGCCTCCAGATGTCTGACCCCAACGGTCAGCATGGGCGTCGAGGTGATGTGGGTTTCCATGCATCCAGTCGGTGGGATGGCGGGGAGCATGGAGGACCACCCATTGCAGTTTTCATGGGCCATGAAGCTGACCCATCGCACTCCTGCCCGTAAGCCCTCTAAAGTGCAGGTGAAACTTGATCAGAAAGGACACTGAGGAGTATCGTCCAGCAATGAGGAGAGACAGAATGAAGGATATGCTGAACAACATCTGTCATAGAGCCTTGTGGGTATCAACCTCTTCTGCTTCAAATTAAAACATGGAGTTTAAAAAAACACTATAATAGCTCTAATCTCCTAATTTTTCCACGCTCTGCTTTTTCACCTTAAAAGAATCTCTTAAATTAATACCTTGTAGAGAAGAGCAGTTATCTGATCAGAAGTTCATTTCGCATAACCTCAATTTCTTCTGTTAAATTTAAGTAAAATCAAATTTAGTACCTTCATTTTTTAAATACATGCACATCTTGATCACAAAACTTACTTTGCAATTCCCGAAGCCTGGAAGTATTTACCAGCTCAGAGCTGCACTCCTGGAAAAGATCAAGCGAGATCCTGTTACTGGCATGAAAAGCCTTCGGTCACTACTTGGCTGGACGATGCTCTGGACTCACTTCCAAGGTCTCTCTGTCAGCCACCGTCACGTGGACTTGAAAGGAGGCGCAAGAAGATACGGTTTCGAGGACAGCACCCCTTGTCTCTGTCTTGTGCCCTCACCATGCACGGGGGTTCACTGCTCTGCGGGAAGGAGCGTGGGATGTGAACGGGACAGGTTGGGGCCTCCGCCTGCTTGTTTCTGCACAATGGATGCTGGGCCTAGAATGAGACGTTTCCTGGAATTTGCTGATGTGGATTCCCTTTCAAACTTGCAGAAATGCTGGGAGGTAGCACTTTCCAGGGTAGGAAGTGATTACTAAAGAAAAAAAAAAAGAAACAGGGAGATTCCTGGAACCAGCAGATCCTAGAGGATCTGTCCTAAGTGCTTCGCAGGCAATACTAGCACCACCTCCAGCCCCCCTCAGGGCCACCCAACACTGCTGATGGCAAGATAACCCGAGTGAGGTGTCCCGGGGGCTGCAAACCGTGGACCCTGCCTCCAGGAGACTCCGAGGTGAATCTCTGCTCTGATGGCTGCTGCGTGAGAGTTTTCTGATGACTTTCCTGAATGCTGCGTTTGGTGTAGACTGCATGAACGCACGATCCCCCAGCCAGCTCCCAGAGAGACCTGCATCCCAGGGCTCACCCTAACCCACCCTCCTACTACCCTCTGGGCTTGGGACCCTTTCTGCCGGGTTTGAAGACTCCTCAAGCAGGGGAATAGGCTGCAGCCAAACCATATGATCACCAGCTCCACAGACACCTCTACCCACTGAGAACCTCGGTCATCATTCACTCATGCCGACCATCCACTAAGCAGAGATGTATTGAGGACCAAGTGCTTTGCTGCAGTCTGGGGATACATCAGTGGGCAGAGAGGCAGTCCCTGTCCTTACGAAGCTTATATTTTAACCAGAACAGGGATTTCTAACCTCAGCGCCAATGACATTTGAAGGTGTCAGTCGCTCAGTCATGTCCGACTCTTTGCAACCCCAAGGACTATAGCCCGCCAGGCTCTTCTATCGATGGAATTCTCCAGGCAAGAATGCTGGAGTGGGTTGCCATGCCCATCTCCAGGGAATCTTCCTGACCCTGGGGTCGAATCCGGGTCTCCCTCATTGCAGGTGGATTCTTTACCGTCCCCGCCAGGACCTATGTGTGTTGACATTTTACCAGATGAATTTTTGTCAGGGAATGGGGACAGTGCTGTGCCTTGTGAGATGTTTAGCAGCATTCTTCAGCCACTCCCCTTCTCCCAACAGCGACCACCAAGAATGTCTCCGGAATTGCCAAGTGTCTCCCGGAAGGCAAAATTGCTCCCAGGTGGGAACCACTGAATTGGAGAGGCACATACATAACACATACACACACACACATGCACACGCACAAACACACAGCCCTAACAAACCATCTAACACAAGGTTCACCACAGAGAGGATCCTAAACAGCTTCTAAATCCCAGGATTTGCCATCAGGACACCACCTAACCAGAGCTAACACTATTTTGCTGCCGGGCACTGTGGTGCAGAGTTACCTGACTCATTCCTTACAACATGACCCTTCCAATATTAACCGTCCTCACCCCATATTACAGATGAGAAAACTGAGGCATAAAAGAAGTGGAGCAACTCGCCACAGCTATTAGTAGAGTAGCTGAGATGTGAACCCAAGCCGTCTGACTACGGACGTGGCCCTGTCAACCACACACACTCTGTAAACAGGAGTGTGTTGGCCCAGCCTGCATCCTCAGGATGTCAAGGAGCCGTGATCAGATCATGACAGGCAAGCACAGGGCAGACCAGAGGGAGAGATGAGCACCTTAAAGGTCAGTGTTTCCCATTCCTGTGCTGGGCCAGCAATGACGGAAGCCACAGAAGAAACTGGGACTAATTTTTCTTTCACTTCCTGGGCTCATTTAAAACACATGATTTCAAGGCCAATAAAAAATCCATGGTGGATGAGAATGCAAAATCACACACTTTCTTAGGGTAAAACTACAGAGACTTCCAAGGAAGGCCACAGTTCCTGCTATCTTTAGAGAAGCTCTGATTAATAACAATGACAACAATACAAATAGCAGCTAGTATTCCCCAGATGCTTCAAGTGCAATGACTGCTGTTCTAAGCCCTTTGCTTGCGTTAATTCATTTAACTTTACAAAGGCCCATTAAATATGTGCGGTTTTTAAACATCAGTTATATCCTAAAAAACAATTTAAACAAAAAAAGAAAATGAGGGCACTCTGAACAGATACACACTTGTCATTACTGAGGAATCCCATTTATTTAACTATAAATATCACTTTTCTTTTTTAAAAATAAAGCCCTGTGGGTTTGATTAAGGCAATTAAGGGCTGGGTGAGGGAAGTGACTTTGCTGCCATTTCCTGCTGTGATACCCACAGAGAGGGTGCCAGCTCGCCCACGCTGGGTACCTCTCGGCCTCTGAGGTCAGCGGATAGAGCTCCCGAGGGGCAGGTGGCTGTGGATGGAGGGCACGGTGAGATGCCCAGAGCGGAGCCAAGGGCAGCAGCGGCAGCGGGCAGGGGAGTGGGCAAAGGGGAAGCTTTCTGGCCAAGATGTGCAAGGTAGGACGCCCAGAAGCGCAGAGAGAATCTAGTCCTTGATTCCTGAAAACCGGTGACTTTCCTTCAGGGCAGGTAGAAAACGGGTGGGAGACAGAGGCAGGCAGGGACAGAGGCCGAGCGCACTGATGGAGCTAGAACGCTGGTGGAGCGAACGCAGAAAAAGGACAAAGGAGAAACCAGGGCCCTGCTCTGCACCGCCCCCCCGCCCCAGGCAAGGCCAGCACTCTGACGTTCCTCAAACTATGGTCCACGGACCACCCTCGCCTGTCCCCCGTGGGGAGTTCACCGGAAAGCATGCATTTCCCACGTTCATTTAAATGACAGACTATTTATTCATTAAAATAAGAAATCTAGCAGAGTCACAGGCTTGTGTTTCTGTCCCATTATATAAGTGGGAGAAGAAAGTCCAACAGTCCTGTCCTGATTTGACAGAGCATCTTGCAAGCATTTATGCTCTTTATGAATACTGAGATGTCCATTGCAGCATTAGCATCAGAATGGTTGCACCAAATCACAGGTTTCTCTTTGAAGATACAGGGCAGACCAGAGGGAGAGATGAGCACCTTAAAGGTCAGTGTTTCCCATTCCTGTGCTGGGCCAGCAATGACGGAAGCCACAGAAGAAACTGGGACTAATTTTTCTTTCACTTCCTGGGCTCATTTAAAACACATGATTTCAAGGCCAATAAAAAATCCATGGTGGATGAGAATGCAAAATCACACACTTTCTTAGGGTAAAACTACAGAGACTTCCAAGGAAGGCCACAGTTCCTGCTATCTTTAGAGAAGCTCTGATTAATAACAATGACAACAATACAAATAGCAGCTAGTATTCCCCAGATGCTTCAAGTGCAATGACTGCTGTTCTAAGCCCTTTGCTTGCGTTAATTCATTTAACTTTACAAAGGCCCATTAAATATGTGCGGTTTTTAAACATCAGTTATATCCTAAAAAACAATTTAAACAAAAAAAGAAAATGAGGGCACTCTGAACAGATACACACTTGTCATTACTGAGGAATCCCATTTATTTAACTATAAATATCACTTTTCTTTTTTAAAAATAAAGCCCTGTGGGTTTGATTAAGGCAATTAAGGGCTGGGTGAGGGAAGTGACTTTGCTGCCATTTCCTGCTGTGATACCCACAGAGAGGGTGCCAGCTCGCCCACGCTGGGTACCTCTCGGCCTCTGAGGTCAGCGGATAGAGCTCCCGAGGGGCAGGTGGCTGTGGATGGAGGGCACGGTGAGATGCCCAGAGCGGAGCCAAGGGCAGCAGCGGCAGCGGGCAGGGGAGTGGGCAAAGGGGAAGCTTTCTGGCCAAGATGTGCAAGGCAGGACGCCCAGAAGCGCAGAGAGAATCTAGTCCTTGATTCCTGAAAACCGGTGACTTTCCTTCAGGGCAGGTAGAAAACGGGTGGGAGACAGAGGCAGGCAGGGACAGAGGCCGAGCGCACTGATGGAGCTAGAACGCTGGTGGAGCGAACGCAGAAAAAGGACAAAGGAGAAACCAGGGCCCTGCTCTGCACCGCCCCCCCGCCCCAGGCAAGGCCAGCACTCTGACGTTCCTCAAACTATGGTCCACGGACCACCCTCGCCTGTCCCCCGTGGGGAGTTCACCGGAAAGCATGCATTTCCCACGTTCATTTAAATGACAGACTATTTATTCATTAAAATAAGAAATCTAGCAGAGTCACAGGCTTGTGTTTCTGTCCCATTATATAAGTGGGAGAAGAAAGTCCAACAGTCCTGTCCTGATTTGACAGAGCATCTTGCAAGCATTTATGCTCTTTATGAATACTGAGATGTCCATTGCAGCATTAGCATCAGAATGGTTGCACCAAATCACAGGTTTCTCTTTGAAGATTATTTTCACAGGACATGGGGAAAAAAGCTCTGAAGTCTCGGGAGTTTTTTTTTTTTTTTTAATTCTTCTGTTTGAATTATACTTCTGCAGAAAGATTTATGTCAATGAAAGGAAAGGAAAGGAAAGTCGCTCACTTGTGTCCGACTCTTTGCGACCCCATGGACTATAACCTAGCAGGCTCCTCTGTCCATGGGATTTTCCAGGCAATAGTATTGGAGTGGATTGCCATTTCCTTCTCCAGTGGATCTTCCCGACCCAGGGATTGAACCCAGGTCTCCCGCATTGTAGACAGACGCTTTACCATCTGAGCCAATAAGCATCATCAATATAGCATAACAAGGACTAGTAGGGGCATTAGTCAATTTTAAATTTACATCACCAGGAAGGCTCAACAGGAGACAGAATTCACTGGTGGTAGGTTCACAAATATTGGCACATTCAGATTATCTATTGTGATGTGACAAAGAGTCCCAGATCTCAGTGGCCTGAATCGGTACTTTGTAATTATCTCTCATGTCTCAGCAGTTGATTGGACTCAGATGAGCAGATCTCACTTAGGGTCTTTCAGACAGCTGCCTTCATTCAGATCGTGGCTGGGGCTGCTGTCATCCGAAGGCTCAGCTGAGCTGGACGTCCCACGTGGCTCACTCACCACAGCCTGTGTGGGCTGCGGGCTGGGAGCTCAGCTAGGCTGTTGGCTTGAGCTTCCATACAAGGCTTCTCCATGCACTTGGCCTTCCCAGAATTAGGAAGCTGGGCTCGCAGAGGGAGCATCTCCAGTGAGCGTTCCAAGAGGCCCAGGCAGAAGCTGGGAGGTTTCCTATGACTTAGTCTTGGAAGGCTCAGAGTATCACTTCTGTGGATTCTGTTGTCCAGAAAATCACCAAGGTCGGCTCACATCAAAGGTGCGGGAAGCAGCTTCTCCATCTCCATACAAGGAAGCAAGGAGTTACAGAGAGGGAAGAAACTGATGGTCATCTTTGGAGATCATCAGTCCCATCCACCAGTTGCCTTAGTACACAGAAACCAAGATTGATATTTACAAGAATGATCTTAATTTACATTGTATCAAGTGAGATTATTTACAAAAGAAAGAGATGCCATTCTCATTGTACTTACAGAAAAGAGTGAATGTCACCTTCATTCATTCCTGAGATGTATTTGCTAATCATGAACACTTCAAATTTTGAAGGTAAGGCATCGAATGTAATTAGTGTTATAAGTAATCAATCAATAACTCTCAATTCTGTGAGCAGAAGAGGATGATGGATTTTCTTTATGAGCAGTGACGGAAGGTAGAAATCTCATTCACCTTTAAAACAGGGAGACACCAGTGACCCTGGATCAGCCTCTCTGGTACAAATGGGGCCCAGAAATTTGCCTTTTGTTATTTTCATTTGTGGTATTTTACTCACAGCATCAATTCCTCACCTAATTAAGATCCCTTCCAGGCCTATTGATTAATATAAAGTGTCATGGTAACATTGATAATAATAAACATCTTGTTTGTTTAGCACTTAGCAACCTTCAAAGTACTTTTCACTGATGAATCGACTTTGTTTCACAAACCCCCTCTGGGGTTTTACCTCTTTGACACCTGGCTTTGCCTACAGAGCTCCTCAAATTCACCAACTTAACTTTGCCTCTGAGATTTCTTCTCCAGTACAGCATGAAGTCTTCTCCAAAACACCTCCCCATGTCCTCTTACTCCACCTCCACCTGGAAGTCCACCATGATTTGAATGAGGGAAAAGGAGAGCATTCTTTGAGAGGGCCCTTTAGGCCCTTCACCCATCAGCCAAGAAGCAAATCTGTGAATGGTTTGTGGGGTCAGCAGAGAGCCTGAAGGGGACATGGGATGTGGAGTCACAAGGTTTGGAGGCTCAGCCCGCCTCAGTTACAAAGTCTGGTGACTCGAATGAGTCCCTTCTCTTCTCTGGCCCTTGGTGTCCCCAGCTGTGAAATGAGGGTGTTTTCCAACCTCAGAGGCTTCATGGGCACCTTTGAGCCACTTGGAAGCTCCTCAGAGGTGCTGATGTGTGCTGTGGGGATGGGGGAACCCACACAATTCCTCTCTCTGCTCTTCTTCATCCAGAGCATCTTGTGTTTTGTTTACAAGCTCAATTTCTACATAAAACTTCATGTGGGGAAGTATTTTTTTTCTTTTTAGAACGTATTCCTTTGGGGCTGTGCTGGGGCTCTGGCGGCATGCAGGCTTTCTCTAGCGGCAGGAAGCACGGGCTGCTCCCGGGCTGTGGGACGCAGGCTTCTCACCGAGGTGGCTTCTCCCGTTGAGGATCCCGGGCTCTGGAGTGCAGGCTGAGAGGCTGTGGCGTGGGGCTCAGTTGCCCTGAGGCATGTGGAATCTTCCTGGAGTAGGGATCAAACCTATGTCCCCTGCATTGGCAGGTAGATTTTTAACCACTGGGTAAATCCAAGAAATGTTTTTCAGTAACAATAATAAGCAGTGCTTCTCCTCCACCACATGACCTCTAGTTTTCTTTTCGGCCCTAGCCTGTCAGCATGAGAGCCATAATTTCCAACGGTCTTATGCTATGAACCAGGCTTGGGGCCAAGCACTTCCTACCCATTATATTACTTAACTCTTTCCATGTATGGATGTCAAAAATGGAGACTCACCAAGATATGGCTCTAGGGGTAAAGTACTCACTCTCTTACCATTGCAGGAGACACAAGAGACACGAGTTCGATCACTGGTTCGGGCAGGTCTCCCTGGAGGAGGAAATGGTAACACACTCCAGCATTCTTGCCTGGAGAATCCCATGGACAGAGGATAGGTGATAGGCTCGCAAAGAGTCAGACAGGACTGAAGCGACTTAGCACACACGGGATAAAAAGGGCTTTGCCACCGCCCAATCAGCTGGTTCCCTGGTGGACCCAGAATCACTCTGGGGTAGCTGCTGCCACCCTCTGACTTGACCACGACGCAGTACTACCTTCCAGCCTGACCACTGGTCCAGACCACCACAGCTCCTCCCACAGGGGTGAAGACCTGGAGAGGAGAATCCATTTCCTTCTGTCTCCTCTAGGTGGCAGCATCCTCCCATCGGTGGACAGCACAGACAAGTCCTTTTGTCTGGAAGGTTCCTTTCCCCTGGAAGCTTGTTCTCACACTATGGAAACCAGGACTGCTCTGTCCATCTAAAAATGCTCGTTAAAAATGGGAAATTTTAGACAATAATGCACAAAGAATTCCTGGGAGGTGAACAGTGTTCTGTTTTTTGATCTGGGTGCTAGATAGAACGGATGTGTCCCTTCTGCAAAATGAGCTAAATTATAATCTGTGCACTTCTTGCCCACAGGTTCATTTCTGTTCAGTCGCTCAGTCACATCCGACTCTTTGTGACCCCATGGACTGCAGCATGCCAGGCTTCCCTGTCCATCAACAACTCCCGGAGCTTACTCAAACTCATGTCCATTGTGTCATGATGCCATCCAACCATCTCATCCTCTGTCGTCCCTTTCTCCTTCCATCTTCAATCTTTCCCAGCATCAGAGTCTTTTCCAATGAGTCGGTTCTTCGCATCAGGCGGCCAAAGTATTGGAGTTTCAGCTTCAGCATCGGTCTTTCCAATGAATATTCAGGACTGATTTCCTCTAAGATTGACTGGTTGGATCTCCTGCTGTCCAGTAGATTCTTAAGAGTCTTCTCCAGCACCACAGTTCAAAAGCATCAGTTCTTTGGTGCTCAGCTTTCTTTATAGTTCAACTCTCACATCCATACATGACTACTGGAAAAACCATAGCCTTGACTAGACGGACCTTTGTTGGTAAAGTCACATCTCTGTTTTTTAATATGCTGTCTAGGTTGGTTATAGCTTTTCTTCCAAGGAGCAAGCATGTTTTAATTTCATGGTTGCAGTCACCATCTGCGGTAATTTTGGATCTGTAATGATTTGATCACTACTAACATAGCTAGCATCACTTCATGGGAAATAGATGAGGAAACAGTGGAAACAGTGTCAGACTTTATTTTTTGGGGTTCCAAAATCACTGCAGATGGTGACTGCAGCCATGAAATTAAAAGACGCTTACTCCTTAGAAGGAAAGTTACGACCAACCTAGATAGCATATTCAAAAGCAGACATTACTTTGCCAACAAAGGTCCGTCTAGTCAAGGCTATGGTTTTTCCAGTGGTCATGTATGTATGAGAGTTGGACTGTGAAGAAAGCTGAGCACCAAAGAATTGATGCTTTTGAACTGTGGTGTTGGAGAAGACTCTTGAGAGTCCCTTGGAGTGCAAGGAGATCCAACCAGTCCATTCTGAAGGAGATCAGCCCTGGGATTTCTTTGGAGGGAATGATGCTAAAGCTGAAACTCCAGTACTTTGGCCACCTCATGCGAAGAGTTGACTCATTGGAAAGGACTCTGATGCTGGGAGGAATTGGGGGCAGGAGGAGAAGGGGACGACCGAGGATGAGATGGCTGGATGGCACCACTGACTCAATGGACGTGAGTTTCAGTGAACTCCGGAAGTTGGTGATGGACAGGGAGGCCTGGCGTGTTGCAATTCATGGGATTGCAAAGAGTCGGACATGACTGAGCGACTGAACTGAACTGAATTGAACTGAACATAGCTATTGGAGGTGATGGAATTCCAGTTGATATGTTTCGTCCTAAAAGATGATGCTGTGAAAGTGCTACACTCAATATGCCTGCAAATCTGGAAAACTCAGCAGTGGCTACAGGACTGGAAAAGGTCAGTTTTCATTCCAAGCCCTTAGGTTATACTTCAATAAAAAAGTTTAAAATGACACACACTCCTTAAGGATTCTGTTTTAATATAAATCATAGTTTTCATTCCCCCCCCCCATATTTTACTGATTAGAGCTTTGTGCCATCTTTCTTAAAGTTTCTGAAATGTATTAGTACAGATAAAATGCTCAGAGCCCTGCCTGACAGGCTGGAAGTAGTTCACAAATGTTAACACTGTTTCTTTTTGTATATACCATGCTGCATTACATGTGACATCCAGTCTTCCTTTCTTTACAGGAGAAGAAGAGGTTAAATACACTTGCCTAACAATTTGATGGCAGAATCCTAGAATTTTATAATTTCCCTCTGCGCTTTGCACGTAAGTTGCTAGTACTTATTTGAATGGAAGTCCTGAAAGCAACTTATCTTTATGGGTCTTTCCGAAGTACTCACTTCTGTTTTTATAGAACTAACTCTCTTCGTGCTTCTGTCTCATTGTTGTTTAGTCACTAAGTCATTTCCAACTCTTTGCAGCCCCATGGACTGTAGCCTGTCAGACTCCTCTGTCCATGGGATTTTCCAGGCAAGAATACTGGAGTGGGCGGCCATTTCCTTCTCCAGGGGATCTTCCAGACTCAGGGACTGAACCTGCATCTCCTCTGTCTCCTGCATTGGCAGGCAGATTCTTTACCAGTGAGTCCCCCAGGAAGCCCCTCTGTCTCGTTAGCTGACATATTCTATATGTATATGGAGAACAACTGGCATGAAAAGGTTTGGAGATGAACACAGCAACTGGACGGGAGACACTGGACTAGTCTGGAAAGCTGGTTCTGTGGAGGCTGGATGAGAAAGCTACTACATTTTAAGTGTTAAGGTCCCCACGATCGACTCTTCTAGGATTTTAACGGCCAGTGCCCTTGCCAGGCATTACTGAAAGCTCTCGGTGAGGATGTCTTAGGGAGGCGGGGGTAATGGTTGAAACCAATCATATGGCTTCCGTGCACCAGGCTCTGCGCTAGGTGCTTTCCATACCCTCCTAGCAACCTGTGAGGCACAGAATACCATTGACACGAGAGGCTCTGGACGTGTAGCAAACGCTCCAAAAGGCAGTGGCTTAAAAGGACTCCAAGTCTTCCTTTAGCTCTTACTCTGTGGGCTGGCACTTTGACTGGGCTCAGTTGGGTGGTTCTTCTAGCGTTAGCTGGGCTCCGTCGTGTGTCTGCGGTGAGCTGCCGGTCAGCTGCACGGCTCAGCTTCTGGATGCACTGTGGTCAGGCAGACATGTGGGCCACTTGGTCTCTCATCCTCCAACAGGTCAGCCTGGGCTTCTTCACATGCTGGCTGGTCAGGATCCCACGACAAAGAGCAGAAACATGCAGGGTCTCCTTAGGCCTAGACTCAGCAACAGCACACATTTCCACCAGTCTGCCAGCCAGATTAAGTCACAAGGCCAGCCCAGATTTTTCGGAAAGCCGTAATATTGCAAAGAATGACGAGCACAGGAAAGGGAATAATTGCAGCCACCTTTGCAAATATACCACAATATAAATGAAAAAAAGTAAAACTCAAGCAAGCTAAGCTGACTTATCTATCCAGGGTCTTCCAGCTCATAAGCAACCAAGACAGAATAATACATACCTGTGTGACTTCAATAGCTACCCTTTCACTAAGCTAAGCTGCTTTATTGAGAAATTAAAGGGTCTGGAGCAAATAGAATCATTTAAATTCTTAATATTCATTAAGTACTCTCTATTATTTATACAGCACTATGCTTTAGATCCTCACAACATCTTCATGAAGTGGAAATGACTGTGCCCATTCTACAGATATGGAAATCAAGGCTCAGAAAGCTTGAAGTTTTAAAAACAAAACTATCTGCCATTGGATCATTGCTGTCTAGTGTCCATAAAGACAAAGGATTAGAACCTATTTTTTCTAATTTGAGGTCCACTATTTTTCAGTCATGCTAAAGATTCCTCTGGGGTTCGGGGTCCATAAACTTCCAGAAGGTGTCACATGGTCTTTGAACAATTAGGCATTGCATACAAAATTTGTATGCATTGCATTCAAGCACTTTTCGGAAGAACGAAGTAGCTTTTGTTCAATTCTGAACAGGATCTATGTCCCCCACACAAGGTAAAGCACCACCTATTTGTATAAGTGCTTATAATCCTCCCAACCAGGCAGAAAAAACTCTCTAGACAAAGCCCTGTAATCTTTATATATTCCAGAAGCCTAGGGAGAAAAGAAGCCACTAGCCCAGCTTCATGAGAAATAGCATGGAGTTGAGGAGCTCTACCTCTGAGAATTGGAATTATGCTGCTTCATCTTCTGCTGAGATAGAATCAGAGGTTTAAAAGAGCACAGGGGCATTGAAGGTGACCTGCTAGGGCACGTGGCATCAGCTCAGTTCAGTTCAGTTGCTCAGTACTGTCCGACTCTTTTCAACCCCATGGACTGCAGCACGCCAGGCCACCCTGTCCATCACCAACTCCCAGACCTTGCTCAAACTCATGTCCACTGAGTCAGTGATGCCATCCAATTGTCTCATCCTCTGTCGTCCCCCTTTGCTGACTTGGATTTCTGTTTCAGGGGCCCCCATACCCAGCCCCTTTCTCCTTCCTGCTTTATGACCTGGCCCCAGAATTGCTCCCAGCCAGTAGCGTGAGTCCTGGGAGTGGGCCTCCTGGGGATGGGCCTCACCTCCTGGCCCCTCTGCCCGTGTCTAGCCTCTGGGATATGTATGCATCACTCAGCTGGGGACCCAGGATCCCCACTCTCTCATCAGCTTCCTCCTGCACGTCCTGCCTTCAGTGGGGTCCAGGGCTTAGGGAACCTCCAGTTAGCAGTGGTCCAGCTTGGAGAACCACAAGGTCACCCAGTGAGTGTGCTAACAGTGCAGAACCGAAAATTGGGGGCTGGCAGAGAGGGAAAATGAAAGTGCCCCCATACCCGCCCTCTCCTTATGCGACTGACAGTGTCAGCCCATCACATGATTATACATGTCATGCGGAAGCTTGGCAGCCCTCTCCTGCCTGCCCGCTGTGGCCCCCTCTCCAATCCACCAGCGTCCACTTTGTCCCCCTCCAATCTGTTTGCAGTAGGGCAACCAGAGGAGCTTTCTTCAAGCATAGGCCAGGCTCCATCCTGCTGCCCCTGCCTGAGAACACTGAGCACCCCTCCGTCGTGGCCCACAGGCCCTGTGCCCCAGCCCCCGTCTCTCCCTTCAGTCTCGCCGCACACAGAGCTTGGGCCCGTTGTGTGCTGGAACCGCTCCTACTGGTGAATGCTTGGGAATTTGTTGGCAGCTGGAAACCGACCATGATAGGCGTATTTACACCAGAGAAATCAACTACCCCCTCCTCCAGAGGCGGTTGACCAGCACACTGCTGACTCTCGCCCAGCATGCAGCTCCATCACAGGGGCCTTGCATGCACTCTTTCTCTGCCCTGAACACTCTTCTTCCTTCTTTGCTGCATTAGCTTTAGTCTTTCAGATCACTGCTTCCTCTGTGCTTAGTCGCTCAGTTGTGCCCGACTCTTTGCAACCCCATGGACTGGAGCCCACCAGGCTCCTCTGTCCATGGGGATTCTGCAGGCAAGAATATTGGAATGGGTTGCCATGCCCTCCTCTAAGGGACCTTCCCAACTCAGGGATCGAACCCAGGGCTCCCTCATCGCAGACGGATTCTTTACCGTCTGAGCCACCAGGGAAGCCCACTGTTTCCTCTGGGAATCCGTCATTGGTATCTCAGAATAAGTCAAATCTAGACCTTGAACGTTTCCTTCTTAGCTTGTATCACAGTTGTCATTTCACATGTACTTGTGTGAGGAATGATTACTGTGTGTCTTCCCTGGGGGGATGTAAACTCCATGGTGAGAAGGACCATGCCAAAATTAGCTTTTTGCCCCCTAACTTTGCTCTTTCATGGGCTTCCCCAGGTGGTCCTGCTGCTGCTGCTGCTGCTACTGAGTCGCCTCAGTCGTGTCCGACTCTGTGTGACCCCAGAGATGCAGCCCACCAGGCTCCCCGGTCCCTGGGATTCTCCAGGCAAGAACACTGGAATGGGTTGCCATTTCCTTCTCCAATGCAGGAAAGAGAAAAGGGAAAGTGAAGTCACTCAGTCGTATCCGACTCTTAGCAATGCCATGGACCGCAGCCTACCAGGCTCCTCCGTCCATGGGGTTTTCCAGGCAAGATTACTGGAGTGGGGTGCCATCACCTTCTCCAGGTGGTCCTAGTGGTAAAGAATTTGCCTGCCAAGGCAGGAGACGCAAGAGATACAGGTTTAACACCTGGGCTAGGAAGATTCCCTGAATCTTCAAGCTGGCTTGAAACTCAACATTTAAAAAACTAACATTCATGACATCTGGTCCCATCACTTCATGGCAAATAGAAGGGGAAAAGCGTGAACGGTGACAGGCTTTATTTCCTTGGGCTCCAAAATCACTCTGGACAGTGACTGCAGCCACGAAATTAAAAGATGCTCGGTCCTTGGAAGGAAAGCATTGACAAACCTAGACAACATGTTAGAAAGCAAAGACATCATTTTGTCGACAAAGGTCAAAGCTATGGTTTTCCCAGTAGTCATGTAAGGATGTGAGAGTTGGTCCATAAAGAAGGCTGAGTGCCAAAGAATTGATACTTTTGAATAATGGTGCTGGTTAAAACTCTTGAGAGTTCTTTGAACTGAAAGGAAATCAAACCAGTCAATCCTTAAGGAAATCAACCCTGAATATTCATTGGAAGGACTGATGCTAAAACTGAGCTCCAATACTTTGACTACTTGATGTGAAGAGCCAATTTATTGGGAAAAAAAAAACCAAAAAACCTTGATGCTGGAAAAGATTGAAGGCAAAAGGAGAACGGGGTGGCAGAGGATGAGATGGTTAAACTGCATCACCAACTCAATGGACATGAGTTTGAGTAAACTCTGGGAGATAGTGAAGGTCGGGGAAGCCTGGCGTGCTGCAGTTCATGGGGTCACAAAGAGTTGACACAGCTTAGCAACTAAACAGCGAAAAAAGCTCCTTCACTGAGCACAGCGCCTGGCAGTGTGGTAGAAACTCAGAAACTCTCTCGAGAGAATGAAGGCACTCGAGAGGAAGTCCTAAGCTCTGGCTCCTGGGGCCGAGACTGCTTGTGTTTATGCTTCTCCTCTGTACTTCCCAATCCCCTCTGTCGTGTTCTAAGATGTCATGCCATCAAATTCTGACTGATCAGCGGGGTGACAGGTAGGTACTGTTTTCATCCATGGCCTCAGAAATGTCACAGATGGTCCTCAGTCCCCTCTCTTTCCTCTGTCTCCATGGCTGAAAGCAAAGGAGTCTCAAGACAGAAAAAGCCTGGATTCCTAATTAGAGATGAGCTGCCCACCCAGATTCTCTGACCCTCCTTGAACTGTGATAGAAGCAAGATACACTTTTATTCAGTTGATCTCAGAGGTCTGAAGTTACTTGTTACTGCAGCAAAACCTAATCTACCCTGATGGAAAACACCTTCCCAGCTATGCCATTAACTCCTACCCTGCAACCAGCCACAATCTCTCCAGCCTCCAGGCTTCCTCTTAGTAAAATGAAGGACTTCTACATAGTGGTCTCTGAAATCCTTCGATGCTAAAATTTAGTTGTTCTGCTTGTCAGTTTCCTCCCTCCTGCCCAGCACTATAGGCAGACATCATAAATGTTTGCTAAATAAGAGTACCTCCTATATTTGAAATCCTCCACCAAGTTAAAAGCATTTTAATTTCTTAAAAATTCAAATCAATTACTCAGAATACTTAACAAAATTCAACATCCAGCAAGTAAAATATGCATCAAAATAACCATGGCATTTCATCAAGAGGCTGGGGGATCTTCAGGGATCTCCTCAGCCCTCCAGAAGTGCCCCCCCCATCACTTCCAAACCCGAACATCCTGCTCGGTCTGCCCTTGGCATTCTGGAGGCCCCAGCATTCCAGCTATTTGCAAACCTCATCCTCAGACTGGCTTAGTGTTCCACTCCGTCAACTGCCTTTCTCAATAGTGATGACCTCATTTTTCAAAGGATCCCACTAATGCCTTTTCTTAGAGAGTTGTCATTAAAGGCTGCTGCCTGGGTATCAGTAAACAAGAAGCAAAAGTCACATCTTGGATGAGATGTAGCCAAGGTGATCCAAGGCCCTAATGACTTAACTGGGTCTCAAATCTCCAGAGGTCTGGCTGAGCTCTGCCAGGGGTTCACTGTGTGTGAAAGAGGCAAAAGGCACTCTGTTCTGCTTGGACTGGAGTCCCTCTTCCTGTTAAAAATGAAGGGCACTGCAGCTGCTAACATCTCAGTAACCATAGTAACAAGGGACCACACGACAGATGTCTGATCCCCATCAGAAAATGTCTGATAGTAAGTGTTCTTCATCCTTTTCCTCACCCCCACCCCAGATCTTGTTAGGTGGCACTGAGGGTCTCCCAGGGGAGCAGCTCAGGCATGGGAAATCCAGACTGACAGCATTAATTAAACCTCTTATTTCCCCAGGACATTTTGCATTGCCAGGCTCAAGAGCCAAGAAAGCCTCCCCGGGAAGCTCTTATGAGAGAGAATGCTGAGGCTATCACCCGGGAATAAAGCACTTCAGCTCCACAGATGGCAGCAAATGAAGCTCTGTAGGAAAATAAGCCTGGGCATACAGCAGGCACAAAATTAATACTTACAGAAGAGTCCATTTAATCAAATGGAGCTCATTTAGCAAATGGGATTCCTGTCAAGTCACTGAAAGTCCTACATGAGATGGTGAACTATTCACCCTTTCAACAGTTACTGAGGGCCTGCTGGACACACCCACGGGTGACAGTGTGGAAGCTCTATAGATATTCACTTGCTGACTGAATCCAATTGTCCCCAGGAGTGTCTGGGGCTCGAGGGAAGGTTGGGAGGTGTGTAGAGGGCTGGGATAGCATCAGAAAGGCTCTGGGTTCAACTGGAGTCTCGGGTTTATTACTGGAGAAACTATGAAAGCTTTTATGTGTGTGAGTGACAAGATCAGCTCTGCATTGCAGAAACATCCCTTTTGATGCCCTGTAGAGATATGAGTTGGTTAGATGACATCACCGATTGAATGGACATGCTACTGCTGCTGCTGCGAAGTCACTTCAGTCGTGTCCGACTCTGTGCGACCCCATAGACGGCAGCCCACCAGGTTCCCCCGGCCCTGGGATTCTCCAGCAAGAACACTGGCGTGGGTTGCCATTTCCTTCTCCAATGCATGAAAGTGAAAAGTGAAAGGGAAGTCGCTCAGTCATGTTCGACTCTTAGTGACCCCATGGATTGCAGCCTACCAGGCTCCGCCGTCCATGGGATTCTCCAGGCAAGAGTACTGGAGAGGGCTGCCACTGCCTGAGTGAACTCTGGGAGTTGGTGATGGACAGGGTGGCCTGGTGTGCTGCAGTCCATGGGGTCGAAAAGAGTTGGACATGACTGAGTGACTGAACTGAACTGAGAAGAAGGATTAGAAGGAGATGATTGCTTTGACCAAAGAAATGATGTTCTCGGACTGACAAACCCAGGCCTTAAGAGAACGGGAAATTTCTGCTTCTCTCCTCTTGGAAGCTGGCTGCGATGCTGTGAGAAGCTCCAGTCTCGAAAGGAAGAACTCAAGTGCTCCATACACAGCCCAGTTGTGCCCTGAGCAGTAGCAAGTACCAACCACTTGCCATGAGGTATGCCATCTTGGATGTTCCAGCCCAGCTGACCATTGTCCCAGGTGATACCATGTTGAGCAGGAAAACTGCCCAGCTGAGCCCAGTCGATGCACAAACCACATGAGAAGTCACAAAAGAATTGCTCTAACCCAATACATGCTGAGCTGCTTCAGTCATGTCCGACGTTTTGCGACCCCATGCACTGTAGCTCACCAGAATCATAGGATTCTCCAAGCAACAATAGTGGAGTGGGTTCCTTCTCCAGGGGATCTTCCCAACCCAGAGACTGAATTTACGTCTCCCACGTCTCCTGCATTGCAGGCAGATTCTTTACCCACTGAGGCACCTGGGAAGCCCTCTAATATACTAAATTACGGGTTTATTATGCAGAAGTGGATGACAAACACTGGGAGGTATCAAATGTTGGTCATGTCTGCATCTCGACAGAAAAGGTCTGGCTAGAATGATCATAGATTTGGGAGTCATCAGCCTCATGGGAAGTTTAGAACCCTGTTTGGAACTAAATCACCACCGACTCAGCAAATGCTTGCTGAATTAAATGAAACATTCCACATAATGAAAATCATTGGAAAGCTCTGTTTATGATCTGAGACAACCCTCCTCATGCCTGGAATTCTAATTTTCTCTCACTCTAAGCACACTAAATTTCTTTCTCTGGATCAAAGCATGGACTCCTAGCTGCTGCATTTGATACTCTTTATCCTTCTAAGGTAAGTCCTTTCTTTTAGGGTGGCATGTGGACTTTGAAATCTGCAAACTTGAGTTTGGATTTTTCAACCTGTCCCACATCCCCTCTGAGTCTAAGCTTCCTCATCTGTAAATGGCGATGAGAATACATGCCAATCTCATGGCTAAGAAAGTGCAGGCAGATGTGAAAAGAATCACTGCAATCATCCTCTCCAGGACAAGATAGGTATAGTCTCAACCCCAGACACAGCATCAATGCCCTCTCCCTGGTCACCAGTCCCTCTCCCTGGTAGTAAACACATGGCAAGTTCGGGAGATGGGAAATCTCCAGCTTTTTGGGTTTGAAAAGCTCTTGCAAGCGTCGAGTTTTCAGCCTCCTTGGCCAGAGGGTGAACAAAGCTTTTTTGTTTAGCCCTTAAGTCGTATCAGACTCTGCACACCCATGGACTGCCGCATACCAGGCTTCCCTGTCCTTCCTCATCTCCCAGACTTTGCTCAAATTCATGTCCATTGAGTTGATGGTGTTAATAACCGTGTCATCGCTGCTGCCCCCTTCTCCTTTTGCCTTCGATCTTTCCCAGCAGCATCAGGGTCTCTTCCAAGGAGAGGGCTCTCTGCACCAGTTAGTAGTCTGGTAAAACGACCCCCTATCCAGACAGAGCCGCAGGCCAAGGTTTGCGTCCCGGTTTGCCGGCTAACCTTACGCACGCACAGTGTGACCTTGGCGAGCTCCTGTTCTTGAACCCAAGTATCCTGCGTAAAGCGTGAAGGAAAACTCGAGACGAGAGGACGACGCGCTCAGGTTCCTTCCACCTGAGCGGATCCGCCTTGGGCCAGGGTTGGGGATCGGGTCACGTGCTGGGCTGACGCGGTGCCGCGCCAGCCAGCTCCGGGTCCAGCCTCCCGCTCTGACGTCCTCGGGCCGCCCTCCCTGCCCGCCCCTCCGCCCCTCCGGCGGCGGCGGCGGGAGAGCGGCTGGCGCGCCTGGACCCCAGGCCGGGGAGGCGCGCGGCGGCGGGACCGAGCCCGGTGCGGGAAGCGGGGCACCATGGTGCTGTCGGTGCCGGTGATCGCGCTGGGCGCCACGCTGGGCACGGCCACCAGCATCCTCGCGCTGTGCGGGGTCACCTGCCTCTGCCGGCACATGCACCCCAAGAAGGGAGTGTTGCATCGAGACCTGGAGCCCGACCCGGAGAAGGCGAAGCCCAGCGTGCTGCGGTCCGCACAACAGGTGAGCGGCCGGGGCCACGGCCTCCCCGGGCCTCGGGTTGGGGGTCTCCCTGGCGGCTGCGCGGGGGGAGTGGATGGGAAGGAATGGTTAGCGTTCTTCTTTGCGCCACAGAGCCCGGCTGGGAGTGGGGACAGCGGACCTGT
>SJYC01111479.1:0-53607 GCA_006408675.1 Madoqua kirkii
CAGATGTCTCTGGAGACGGGAGGGCTTTGATCTGCACAGGAGCTCATCCCCCAGGGCCTCTCTGGGCAGAAAATGGGTGGGGTCCCCATTGTATAGTGCACCCAAAGAGGGTCTGAGAAAGGTTTGGGAGGACTGCCCTACGTGGGCTGTGAAGTCCAGGACACATCCGCAAAGTGGCAGAGGCGAAATGTCCTCTGCGGACCCCAGGGGAAGGGTCTGGCCAGAAAGACTGAAGGAAGGCAGGCCCCTCCTGGGGAAGAGGGAGGTGACTTAATGACTTCCCTGGGCCCCCTCGATTTCTTCCAGGGCTCTGGGTTCCAGGAGCGGCACTACAGAGCCCTGCCTCCACCTTCCTTTTGCCAATCAATTATTCAAAAGCTCAGGCCCAGCTGCGGGGCCCTGTCAGTCTGCGAAAGGGAAGGAAATGGCTGCTGTTCTTGAGGCACTTAGGATCCCAGCAAAGTGACATTGATGCTGGCAGGATCCGGGGTCAGCTGGGCAGGGGGATGTGGGATCTAGAGCCGTTTGAAATGGGAGCAGCGGGCTACCCGCGGGGCCTGGGCGGGGGTCCGGGGTGGGGGGCTGCTGGACAAGCTCTTCTCCAAACATGGAGGCCTCAGCCTCCTCTCCCACCTGGCACACTTGAGGGACCGCCATTCATTCTGCCTTTCACCGTGGCAGCTCTTCAGGCACTGTCCGGCCCCCTCCCCCTACTTCCCGGAAAGAATCACTGGGGCCACTGTTGGTGCAAATGACCTCCGGGATCACTTCCAGCTCTTTGTCTTCTTGAGGACCAGTAGCCCAAGCAGCGGCCAATGATCTGTTAAAGACAAACCAGATCCTGGGTCTCCCAGGCTTAAAATCCTCCCCAGCTTCTCACTGAGCTTTTGAACAGACCGCAGCACACAGTAGCCTGGCACTTGCCGAGGCTGGGCTCTCTTGTAAGTGCTTTATTCCGGCCCCCTCCCCCTACTTCCCGGAAAGAATCACTGGGGCCACTGTTGGTGCAAATGACCTCCGGGATCACTTCCAGCTCTTTGTCTTCTTGAGGACCAGTAGCCCAAGCAGCGGCCAATGATCTGTTAAAGACAAACCAGATCCTGGGTCTCCCAGGCTTAAAATCCTCCCCAGCTTCTCACTGAGCTTTTGAACAGACCGCAGCACACAGTAGCCTGGCACTTGCCGAGGCTGGGCTCTCTTGTAAGTGCTTTACACCTAATGCATTTAGCCACTCAGTGACAGACGTAGATGATGATCCCAGCTTAAAGATGAAGGTTCAGAGAGGTGAGTGATTTTGCCCAGGGCCACACAGCCCGAGAATTTTCACAGCCGCTTTCTAAGCTGGTCTGGTTCTGGAGTCTGTGCTGTGGGCCAGTCCACCCCACGGTCTTGCCTGTCTGACGTGGCTCGTGTTTACCTCTCCAGCCAAGCTCCCCTGGGTTTTTATCCTTCTTGAAGACACCAGCCCCTCCCATTTACCTTTGACTTTTCACACCGACGGCTCCTCCTCATCCTGTGGGCCTCCTCCTGTTTGCATTTCGCCTCTTCAGGGTTCTGTCCGTGGCCACATGTGACAAAGCCCTCCTCCCCCATTATACCCTCCATACTATTCCTTCTTATTTCTGTTTGTAGCGTTCGTGACAGTTGGATGTGATTTTTCGTATCTGCTTACTTACGATATTCATTCCCAGCACCTACTTAGTGTCTGAAACCTAGTAGGTGCCCAGTGGGAAATTATTGACTGATATTAAGATATCCCCATGCCCAGCCGTTGGGGATTACTGTCTGAGTTCTTCAAATGTAGATGTATTTTGCAACCCAGAGCTGGCTCACAAGGTCACAATAAATGCTTGTTGATATGTTTCTGCTCAGTCCGTCAGTCATGTCCGATTCTTTGTGACCCCATGGACTGTAGCCTGCCAGGCTAATTCTGTCCATGGGATGCTTTAGGGAAGAATACTAGAGCGGGTTGCCATTTCTTTCTCCAGAGCGTCTTCCCGACCCAGGGATTGAAACGGTGTCTCCTGCCTTGCAGGCAGATTTTCTGATGCTGAGCCACCTGGGAACCCCCTGTTGATACATGAGACCCATCCATTCACATCCCTCACTTGGTTCCCTCAGTGACAAGGATTTGGGCACCTGGATGTGACTCTGTAGGTGTGAATGTGATGAAGTTGAGATCTTACAATGTTGATTTGGCTGCCATTGTGCTCAGACTGATTCAGCCGCTGACCCAGATAAAGTACACAGAGAAAAAAGACAGTGTGTTGACATTTCAAAAAGAGTACAGGGAGGTGGTGGTAGGGCAGATGGCAGCAGGGCAATGGGCTTGGCACGTGTTGACCAAGAGAAGAGTCTGGTAAGGAAGGTTCTCGGAAGATGCTTCTTAAACAGAGAGGGTGTTGGGGCTGGGGAAGAGGGCTCTAGGTTCCTGTAACCGGGAGAACTGGGGGAAAAATTCCTTGGATTTGTTAGCTATGCCTGGGGAATCTAATTTCTGGCCATGAGTGGTCAGCTGAAGTTAAAGTTTATAGTGCTTTTGAAAAAAACTTGAAGTTTTCTTTGTTCTTCACCTGAGATCCACGGATCCCAACAAGGAGTCTGTAGCGAAAATGGAAGGGGTCCATGGTCTTGGAGAGGAAGAAACTCTCTCTTCCTTTTCATGAGCCTCTACCTGAAACTTAGCATTTTCTGTAAATAGGAGTATAAACAACACGTCACAGGAATATGAACAATATCTGTGACTTGGTCCTCAAGGGAAATCATGGGTAGTTTCAGAGTACCTCACAGCTATGGCAGATGCTTTACAACAGGGTTTATGCTCATCCCTAATTCTAAATTATGTACTTATTAGATCTCCCGCGAGACCCTTTTATTTAATGAAAGAATAAAGAGTCACATGTGTAGCTATTTCCCCGATTGTTTTCTTAGGTGAACTGTTGTAGTCCGGTGTCTTTTATTTGCTGCTTTTTCAGGCACTCGGAGGAGGTACCAGAGGCTTCTCTAAACAACCGTAGAAATTCATCCAATGTCTCTGCCGAGTGGGAGGTGGCCGAGGTGCAAACTCTCACTGCTGCTCATGCCTCCAGCTGGCTTCAATTCATTCTTTTTCTTGGTTTTTCCAAAATGTACATCGTGGACCCTTTACCCTGCCTTCTTACACAATCCCTCACCCCCTCCGCCCCCTTGTGTGCAGTCCTTTATGGAAGGAGAGAGGGATTCAGTCTCACTATGCCGTCCTTGTGACCTGGTAGCATCACCTGGGACCCTGTTCTCTGATATCAGCCCAGCTTTCAAAGCTTGGTTCTTATGCAGTGATGGCTGAATGCTTGAGCCATGAGACAGCGGAGGGTCAGATGTGGGATGTGTGTGTGTGATCATTTTTAATTCACTGCTGCTGTGGAACCTATTAGTGACAGGCAGCTAGACCCATTGGTTCCATCCCCAGAATTTCCTTTTCATGCTTGTCTGCACCAGCTGCCACTCACTGCATTTCTGGGTCCTTGCAGATGAAGCCCTCCTTTTGGTGAACCTACATGACTCCTGAGCAAGCGGGGGAGCAGTCCTTCCTCACGGCTCAGTGCCCCTGACGCCTCAGCGTGACTTGTGTTCTATTCTCAGAAAGCTTTTTTCTTCCCATTGGGTGCTCATCTTGTTGTCCCCTTATGTGAATCTTCTCAGATGCATTTCGGAGGTTCCCAGAGTAACCCTGCTGCTGTCCCCTTAAAGCTAACATGTGGTCAAAGGCTTCCTCCAGGGACCCCCAGCAGTGGTCCCCAGGCCTCTTCTATCCACATCTCCCAGCTCCCACTGCTACTTACTACCAAACTCTAAAATCCTACCTTCTTTCCAGCAGAGTTGAGAAGCAAAGTGACTTTTGATGGAACACTGTGTTAGTTCATTCAGGTTATTATAACAAAATACTGCAGAGTGGGTAGCTTATAAACAAAAATTTATTTCTCATGGAGCTAGAAGCTGGGAAGTCCAAGATCAAAGCTCTGGCCAACCCAGTGTCTGGTGAAGACCTGCTTCCTAGACTTTTGGCTGTAACCTCACCTGGTTCCCCAGTAGCTCAGCTGGTAAAGAATCCACCTGCAATGCAAGAGACCCCAGTTGGTTTGATTCCTGAGTCGGGAGGATCTGCTGGAGAAGGGGTAGTCTACCCACTCCAGTATTCTTGCACTTCCCTGACAGCTCAGCTGGTAAAGAATCCACCTGCAATGCTTAAGACCTGGGTTCGATCCTTGGGTTGGGAAGATCCCCTGGAGAAGAAAACTGCTGCCCACTCCAGAATTCTGGGTTGGAGAACTCCATGGACCGTACAGTCCGTGGGGTCGAAATGAGTCGGACACGACTGAGCGACTTTCACTTTCACTTTTCACGGGTAGAAGGGGCAGGAAGCTCTCTCCTGTCACTTTTATGGGAACACTAATCCCTCTATGAAGGCGTCACACTCACAGCTGCTCACCCCAATGCCCCACCTCTTAATAGTATCACCTTCAGGTTAGGTTTTGACATATGAATTATTCAGGGGCATAAACATTTTGACCAGAGCAAACACCTAACAGATTCGATGTTTTTAAGAAATAATTTAAACATGTGCTATATTTTTATCAAGCAGCATATGTATAGTAGAGTCTTTCCCCCTCTCTGAGATTAAGAAATGTATTTCATTTGCCTTGTACTTCTGACGATATCCAGTAGATAATGGGTGCATGATAGTCAATGTATATTTTGAGTTAAATCATATCAAAACACAGCACTGAAGAAGAGAGTAAAGGTACAAGGAATGCACATGATTAAGATTCCATTTCCACGAGACTTGAACTCAAGCCCAATTATGTCTGGGGTTTCCACTGGGGACAGGTAATGCCTAGGGCAGAGTGGGGAAACTTCTGTTTCTAGAGATTTTGTTTATAAGCTCTGCCTCTTGACATGGTACTGATTACACAGCTGTGTCCACTTTATGAAAGAAAGCATATACAGCTCTACATTTATGATTTGTGTACTTTTCTAAATGTAGTTATAATTCAGTAAAGTTCTTATCTGTCAAGTTGTGATGTAATGTTTATGAATATTGTTTTAGTATCAAGCCAGTGTTTTTTAATAGGAGGCTTTGGGGGCTGTCGTCAAGACACGGCCCTCCTTTTTGTGGTCTGCTGTTCACCAGCCCCGGCCCTGTCTGCTTTCTGCTGCCCCTCCTGCAGCTGCCTCCTCCCTCAGACCAGGGCCTGGGGAGCATCAGCGCCGCCTGATTAATGCTCCCGCCTGTTTCCTCTTCCTTAGGCCACTGGAGCAACGTCTTCTCAGAGTACTTGTCTGAACGTAGACTTGGCAGAGAGGATGGATCAGAGCCCCAGTGCTACATTTCAGCAGCTAATAAATTCACTCATTAAAGGTTAATGAACATATTCTAGGCACTGGGACATAGCGGTAAAAAGACAGGTGTATGCTCTTCCTTGTAAGTGAGGAAGCAGACAGTGAAGCCAGCAGTTGTCATTAAGCATATTACAGGTGAGGTACAGGGGGCCATGGGAAACCCTTAGGACAGGCACCTCCAACTTGGCCCCGAAGTAGGGCTTGTCTCCAGTTCTTGGCTGCCCTGACAAGGCCTCCTGGTGCTTCAGTGATCACAGGAGGCCAGCATGACTTGCTAACCCCACTGCTGGAACTGATTGGACCCTGGACGGCCGGAGGGCCTGACCTCCTTGGATTCTGAGTCCTTTTAAAGAACTGATTGCTCAGCTGATCTCCCAGCTGATAAACTCTCCTATTGATACAAACAAACAAAAAGTATATCCGTTTCCATAGTGTAATAAGGAATAGTGATAGTATAGGTAACATTTATTGAGTTCTTCTTGTGTGCCAGGCGCTGTTCTAAGCTCTTTAATTTCAGACCAGGGCCTGGGGAGCATCAGCGCCGCCTGATTAATGCTCCCGCCTGTTTCCTCTTCCTTAGGCCACTGGAGCAACGTCTTCTCAGAGTACTTGTCTGAACGTAGACTTGGCAGAGAGGATGGATCAGAGCCCCAGTGCTACATTTCAGCAGCTAATAAATTCACTCATTAAAGGTTAATGAACATATTCTAGGCACTGGGACATAGCGGTAAAAAGACAGGTGTATGCTCTTCCTTCCATTTTACACATGGAACTTACTCTGTAGCAACTTATTCTGTAGCAGAACTGGGAATCATGTTTAAGAAGTTGGGCTCCAGAGTCCACACCTTTGACCACTAGGCTAGAGAGTAGCAGGAAAAAAATAGTCAAAATTTTACTTGAGCCACTGCATTTCCCCAGGTGTGGCCTAAAAGTGTCTACAATATATGGATCTTTGCAGGTCAGCTTCAGAAACCTTTCCCAAAGCTTTGGCTGGCTTCTGTGCCTCTTGCATCCTTCATGCTTTGAGCACTGGGTGCAGCCCCAGGCCCTCCAGAGAAATTTACACAGTAAACATGTTTGGGCTGGTTGCTTAGTAACAGGGAAGACAGTATGAATTTTGCATCAAGAAATCAGCATGGATTATTTCAGGGAGATGAGCATATGCCCACTGGAAGCTCTAGGCTCTTTGAAACATACTGCGGACCTTTGGTCTGTGTCCATTAGTCCTTCTTAATGACAGGTCCCAGACCTGCCCCATCGTATTCCCTTCTAGTTTCTCCTCTGGTTCAGCATGTAGATGATTCAGATTCATGGCTCTTCTCTTGATGTGATTGACAGCTCACTAGCACCTTTTGTTCACTCCAGCAGAAAATGCTGCTACATCTTTCGACATTTTTAGATTTTCAGATACTGGCCCAGAATCCTCTCATGTGCCTGGAGTACAGGAAGAGAAAGAGAGAGACCATCAGAGCACAATGGGAGAAACACCCGAACTAGGAATCAGAGGGGCTGAAGGGGAAGGAAGGCAGAAGGAAGGAGAGAGACCGGTAGGATGGGGAAGCCGAAGACCCAGAAGACAAAGAAAGGAGATGAGCTGAAAGTGACTGACCTCCCAGAGTCAGAGGGAGAAAGCAGACTCTGTGTGGATGAGCCCCGTGCGTGTTAGCATCGTCACCTTCCTTATCCTTTCCCCTCAAGCCTTAGTCCCTCAAGGGTCCCAGTCTGCTTCACCTAGGTTCCTGGGGGCTCTAGAAACTCAGGTCCAGTTGGGGTGGTATTTACTATACTTCTCAGCGACATTTCTTCACCTTGGTAACACTGGGCCAACGTGATGCCCAGGAGGAGGAGCCTTGATCACTTACCATGTCTGTTCACTGCACAAAAATAGACCTTCCCACCGAGGCGTTCCCTAAGTGCTAATTAAGAAAAGGGTGTTTTAATTGATTCATATTATAGAACATTCCTAGGAGAGTTTTACATGGTGTTTAAGGGCGTTGCAGTGATTTACAGTGATATTTTGGGAACCTGACTGATGTTTGGGGTGGACTCGGAACGCATTTTAATGTTTCCCATTTAAAAGAGTGAAATGCGAGTGACTGCTCTCTGAAATTCACTGGCCTGGCAGGCTTGTTTCCATGAACAGATTAGAGTCAGAGAATGAGGGGCGGTTGCATATATGAATATGTGCACACGTGGATGTGAATATGTATGCATGCATATACAAATAAGAGAAAAGGGGACGAACATCTCATGGAAAATCTGTGAAACTGAGTCTTAACGCAGCTGGCGGAGACCCTAGGGTACTTTGATATATTTCATTGACTCTGCCCACCCTCTTCCCATTAATCCAAGACGTACTTTTCCTTCATAGAAAAACTGAGCAGGATGGCAGAGAGCAAGAGAAGTGAGGAGAAACACTGAATGACTGCACGAGTCACTGGATGGATGGATAGATGAATGGGAAGGAGACTCATGGGGCCACCACCTCTGCTTGCAGCCAACATAAAATCACAAGCACAGAAAGGCAGCGCAAGGTGCTGAGCTTGTGGAAGAATCTCTGTTCACCTCCAGGGACAAGGCAGGGAATCAAGACAAGCCTGGAGGGCGTGGCATCCTCACTTTCTATTGGTTTCTTGCTCTTCAAGCATCCGATCACACAGCCGACATTGGAAACAGTATTAAAAATCTCCTGTTGCAAAGACCAATGAGATAATACCCTGGGGGAGCACATATTACTTGGAAAATCATTATAAACCACACAGTTTTGAACTTGCTGCTAAAAGTAGCCTGATGAAAGGGATGTGAGTTGCAGAGGCAGGATAGTGAAGACTGCTTTTCAAACAGAACTAAGATTGATGCTTTCATGAGTTCCTGGTGGTCTAGTGGATAGGATTAGACGATTTTACTGCTCTGCCTGAGTTCAGTCCCTGGTAGGGGAGCTGAGATCCTTCCCATGGATCTCATCTCAAATCCCATCTCAGCGATTTGATCATGAAGTGAACATTCCCATGAGGTGCAGCCAAAAAAAAAAAAGAAAGAGAGAGAAAGAAATAAAGAATGATGTTTTCAAGAGAACTGCATTTGAAGAAGACAAGGTTGGGAAAGAGTGGTTTGGTTGGTGAAAGGTTGTTGTTGAATCACCACGCCGGGATTCTTGGCCCTCGGAGAAGAATTCAATCTGGGGCCAGAGACGAGGCTTGATTGCTCAGAGCTTTTGTGTAATAAAGTTTTATTAAAGTATAAAGGAGATAGAGAAAGTATAAAGGAGATAGACATAGGCATCAGAAGGGGGTAGAAAGAGTACCTGCTTGTTAGTTTTAGCAATGAGTTTATATACTCTCCAACTAATCCAGAGAAGGTCTGGAGGTTGTAAAGACCCCACCAGACCCACTCCCATAATTTACATTTTAAGATAACAGAATTAGCCAGAAGGTTTAATCCAAAGACTGTCTTCAGGCAGAATACATAATACATTGCTGTTATATAATCCTTGTAAAGAGAAGGTTTAATCCAGAGACTGTCCTCAGGCAGAATACATTGTTATATAATCCTAAGGAATGTAGAGAAGTAAGTTTGTCCTTTCTTCTTGAGAATTCCAGACCCCTCTCTCCTTGGGGACCCCTAGACTTCTTATCAACCTGCCTAGGAAATGACTCTCTCATTGGCAACTAGACGATTTATTAGGAAACAGTTGCAGAATAAAGCTGAGAATAACTTCAGTGAGCTCTAAACTCGTGTTTCATATCTGATCCCCCCATCCTTTCTCACAGTGCACCCCCAAGCACCTTAGATTATGTTTTTGTTTCCAGCACAGTCAATTCGCAAAGAAAGGGCGAGGCTCCCAGAGAGACATATAGTGAAGGCAGCAAGGGCACGAGAAGAGAGGAAACTGCATGGGAAAACATCAACGTGGTCTCAGGGCTTGGGGGCATACTCCCTGCAGATGCGTCATCTGATGAGCTGCTTACCTCGCGAGTAGGCTGAATCTGTTAAGTAGCAACATGACCATTGCTCTTCCTGTAACAACTTCATTACCAAACTCAAAGACACAGGATCAGAGGATGGAAAGGAGTGAACAAGAGCTTCGGTATCTCGGTATCTCGTTGGCAACCGTTACTTGGTAGACTTGTGTGTATTTGGATATTCACCAGAATGAGTTTAAGAACAATCTAGTCTTTGAGACCACGTAAAAGAGGAAATTGCCTCCTAGAACAAAAATGTTCACTTCATGATCAAATCGCTGAGATGTAATAGGAAGCAAACTAGACTGAGACTCTAAACCTGAATTTATTTTCTTTTTATGACTTTATTTACCTTACGGCTGCGCCGAGTCTTCGTGCTGCTCGTGGGCTTTCTCCAGTTGCGGCGAGCGGGGGCTTAGCTCTAGTGGTACACAGGCTTCTCCTTGCGGTGGCTTCTCCCATTGCCAGGCGCGCTGCATGGGCTCTGGGCGCACAGGCTTTGCTGCTTTGTGCGTATGGGATCTTCCCGGATCAAACCAGTGTCCCTGCACCACAAGGCAGACTCTTCTCATTGCACCATCAGGAAAGCCCCAAACCTGAATTCACCCTCCAGTGTTCTCCAGCTAAATGACCGTGGCCATTCTGAATCCTGCTTTCTTCACCAACAAAACAGGTGATAGCAATAAGGTTCTCCACGGTAATATTAAAGACTAAATGAGACAAGACTTTTGAACACATTCAACACGGTCAGTGCCTGGTCTCTCTATTCAGCATATTTTAGGTATCTCTGAATCCTTTAGGATATTTGTTTAGGTATATCTGAATCCTTTAGATTATAACTGAATCCTAGGATATTAATTCAAGAAATACTTCCTTACTCTGTAATAATGTAAATGGGAGAAGAATTTGAAAAAGAATAGATACACAAATATGCATAACTGAATTGCTTTGCTGTATACCTGAAACTGGGCTTCCCTAGTGGCTCAGATGGTAAAGCATCTGTCTGCAGTGCAGGAGACCCACGTTCGATCCCTTGGTTGGGAAGATCCCCTGGAGAAAGAAATGGCAGCCCACTTCAGTATTCTTGCCTGGAAAATCCCATGGACCACAGAGCCTGGTAGGTTACCGTCCATGGGGTCGCAAAGAGTCGAACACGACTGAGCAACTTCACTTTCACTTTACTATACCTGAAACTAACACAACATTGTGAGTCAACTGTTGTTGCTGTGAAACTAACACAACATTGTGAGTCAACTGTTGTTGTTGTTTAGTCGCTAAGTCGTGTCTGACTCCTTTGTGACCCCGTGGACTGTAAGCCCGCCAGGTTCTGCTGTCGATGGGATTTCTCAGGCAAGAATACTGAACTGGGTTGCCATTTCTTTCTCCAGGGAATCTTCAAACCCAGAGATCAAACGTGTGTCTCCTGCATTGGCAGGTGGATTCTTTACCACAGAGCCACCAGGGAAGCCCTAATCGGCTGTACTCCAATACAGCAATAAAAATCAAGCGCAACAAATCAAAACAAAACAAAGATTTCTTGATGACCTATTATATGCAAGACACTGAATTAACACTAGGGACACCAGAGTGACCCGGCAGACACCACCCTTGACTTCCTGAAGCTCACGCCCTCGGGGCAGAGAGCTTCATTACACGGTTGTACAAGTGGATATAAATCTAGTGGTATTAGGTGTGGTAAGGCAGGTAAGAGTTCTCTCAAGAAGTGATAACTCATTAGTGCTCTGATCTTAACATATTTGGAGACTACTTAGTAAAGAATTTTGAGCGTATACCCTTTATGCATATATACTCAGTTCTTTGCAAAGCATATGTATGTTTATATGTTATATGTATGTTTATATGTTATATGTACATGTTGCTCTACTGTTGTATCATGTACATAATAAAACATGCACAAACGGACCTTTGAAAGCAGTAATGTAAAACTAAATTATAAAGTGAAATTCTGTTATTTTCTTCCCATACCCCAAATGAACTGTCTTGCACACCCGTGTGGCATAAAGTTAGTGTCCTTTACTGAAGTAAAGGTACTGGAGTTGAGGACTTGAAGTGTTCTCGGCATAGGGTATGTGCAAAGGCCCTGTGGCAAGAAGAAATCTCACTAAAGAGGGACTGAAAGAAGGCTAAAGTGGGTAGAGCTCCAAGGGTACAGGAGAGAATAACTGCAAGTGAGCAAGGCAAGTCCGGCCAGAGAGCACCACACAGGACCTCTGGGCCAACACGAGTACTGGGATGTTTTCCCAAGAGCAACGGAAGCTACTGAAAGGTCTTAAGTGAGATGTGACATAGTTGGATTTAAGGTGCAGCATCATCTTGGATGGGAGAGGACTAGAAGTGAGGCGACCAGGGAAACTCTGGAGAGAGACCATGAGGGCCTGGACCACTGTCTTTGTAGCAGTGTTTGGAGAGGTGTTTAGGAGATATGTTGACTGGCTTTGCCTCTGAGTTGGCTGTAGGCTTCAGGAGGAGGGAGGAGTTGGGGGTGAGAGCTAAGGGTTTCACTTAGGGTGGTGGTACCACCTGGTGAAACAAGGATGAGGCCGTGAATTTAAGTCATGAGCTCACTTTTGTGCAGGGGGAATGTGAGGAACCTTTGCGTTATCTCCATGAAGTGGTTCTGCAGGTCCAAAGCTCACCCTCTGGCAGGCATGTATATTCGGGAGTAGAAAGCCCACCCATGAGCATGGCTGAGACCGCCTGGTTAGCAAGCAGAATGAGAGGGAAATAGGCCCTGGGAACAAGTCTTGAGGGACGCCAGTGTTTCATGAAACAAGGAGGGTGGCCAGAGAGGAAGGAGAAAACCTGGAGAATGTGATATCAAAATACTAATAATGAGTCATTGAAAAGTCAGGTAAGATAAGGCTGAAAAATCCCGTAGAATGAAACAGTGAAGATCCTCAGTGACCTTGGAGATCAACAGTGACCTTCAGTGGGCTGATGGGGCCTCTGGGAAAGAGGTGTAATAAGGGCGGAAGGTGACGGAGGAGGACAGTACTAAGTACAGGCAGTTCTGAGTTGCGTGGCTACCAAGGGGTGGAGAGGGCTAGGGCCTGGCTGAGCGGAAGATAGAGGTCAAAAAAATATGGAGCACCATTGAAAGCTGATGGGAAGGAGCCAGTTGAAAGAGAAGGATGAATGTTCAAGAGAGAGGGAGAGAAACTGAAAATAGCTAGGGTAAGGCTCTCATGCGTGGGGAAGGGGGCGCAAGGCTGGGATGGAAGGACTGATCCTGGAGAGAGGGAGAGAGGGAAACACCTCCTGCAGTGTCACAAGACACTGGACGGGCCACAGCGTCGGTCCAAAGAAGAAGGGCATTTCCATGTGTCTGTTAACAGGACACTGAGGGTCCAACCAGTCCACCCTAAAGGAAATCAATCCTGAATATTCATTGGAAGGATTGATGCTGAAGCTGAAACTTCAATACTTTGGCCACCTGATGTGAAGGACTGACTCACTGGAAAAGACCCTGATGCTGGGAAAGATTGAAGGCGGGAGGAGAAGGGGACAACAGAGGATGAGATGGTTGGATGGCATCGCCGACTTGATGGATGTGAGTTTGAGTCAGCTCCAAGAGTTGGTGATGGACAGGGAGGCCTGTTGTGTTGCAGTCCGTGGGGTCACGAAGAGTCGGACATGACTGAGTGACTGAACTGAACTGAACTGAACTGAACTGAACTGAAAGGTCTTTCGTTCTCTTGGTTTCCTTTTGCCTCTATGAAGGCAGTCAGAGGAGACAGAGAAATTCCAAAATGTGAGCTTCAAGGAGTAGTTAAGGAAACAGTAAGATTTCTGGGAAGTACTGAAGTTTAAGGTTGGTGACCATGACTTTCTTATGGAACCGTCTGCCCGGCTGAGTGACTCTTCTGTGGAGCCCAGCTACTGGATGCAGGCATCGTCAGCGGTCCACCTCGTGAGATCAGGGAAAGAATGGGGAGGTGAGGGAGATCTTTAGACTTCGGAAGGGTGCTGTTGACATCATGGCCCAGGCAACTGAATCGGGAAAGTTGCAAACTGGAGAAAGAGGAGAAAGAGTAGAGGCCTCCGAGGTCTGAAGATTCCTTGGGTTTGGAAAAACAGCTGAGAAGGGCTGATCCCGCAGTTGGCCATGGGCACCCTAAAGGCAGTATGCCCACCAGGGTCAAAGGTGCCAGAACCATCCCTTCCTTCCTTCACAAGGCCTATAGTGGGCAGGGGCAGGGCACAGAATTGAGTAAGTAATTGACGGACTTAAAGTTGTTTCAGCTAGCTCTCCACATCCATGGATCTGAAAGGCCGACTCTTCTATGGCATTTTATATGAGGGACTTGCTTATCTGTGGGTTTGGTGTCTGAAGGGTTCCTGGAACCAGTCCACCAGAAATCCTAAGGGATGGCTATGTTCAGAAGGCCAGATGGGTCAGCAGCTGGGTAAGTCAGCAGTCACATCAGGTCACTTCAGCCGCTCAGTCGTGTCCGATTCTTTGAGACTCCATGGGCTGCAGCACACCGGGCTTCCCTATCCATCACCAACTCCCAGAGCCTACTCAAACCCATGTCCATCATGTCAGTGATGCCATCCAACCATCTCATCCTCTGTCGTCCCCTTCTTCTCCTGCCTTCAATCTTTCCCAGCATCAGTCTTTTCTAAGGAGTCAGTTCTTCGCATCAGGTGGGCAAAGTATTGGAGTTTCAGCTTCAACATTCGTCTTTCCAATGAATATTAGGACTGGTTGGATCTCCTTGCGGTTCAAGAGACTCTCAAGAGTCTTCAACACCACAGTTCGAAAGCACCAATTCTTCAGTGCTCAGCTTTCTTCACAGTCCAACTCTCACATCCATACATGACTACTGGAAAAACCATAGCTTTGACTAGACAGACCTTTGTTGGCAAAGTCATGTCTCGGCTTTTTAATATGCTAACTAGGTTGGCCATAGCTTTTCTTCCGAGGAGCAAGCGTCTTTTAATTTCATGGTTGCTGTCACCATCTGCAGTGATTTTGGAGTGCAGGAAAATGAAGTCTTTCATTGTTTCCATTGTTTTCCCATCTGTTTTCCACGAAGTGATGGGACTGGATGCCATGATATTAGTTTTTGTGAATACTGAGTTTTAAGCCAGTTTTTTCACTCTCCTCTTTCACTTTCGTCAAGAGATGAAAGTTTTTCTTTAGTTCTTTGCTTTTGCCATAAGGATGGTGTCATCTGCATATTTGAGGTTGTTGCTCTTTCTCCCGGCAATCTTGATTCCAGCTTGTGCTTCATCCAGCCCAGAATGTCACATGATGTACTCTGCATGTAAGTTGAATAAACAGGGGGACAATATACAGCCTTGTCATACTCCCTTCCCAAATTTGAACCAGCCCATTGTTGCATGTCCATTCTAGCAGTCACATGTCATACAGTGTTTCTGGAATTCTTTATTGTAGGAAAACAAGAGACTCTAAAAGATGAGGGCCTCGAACCTGTAAGCTCTGTAGCCCACAGAAGGATCAGGCAGGGGTCTGGCTCCCCTGAGCTGCGAGCCTGGCCGTCCCAGTGGCTTAGAGTCTGGAAAGCAGAGTCAACACCACCGGTGTGCTTTCCTTACTCTGGGCTGTGGCCTGAGATCTGGGCAATGTCAACTGCACGGACTGCTCCAAGGAGGCACACCAGGGCCTCGGCTCCTCAGGAGCAGAAGAGAAGGGGTGGCTCTGTCTGACACTACCGCTGAAAAGAAATGGGGTTCCTGTGACTCCCAGGGATGGCCTTGGGAGAATGCACTAATTGCAACAGCCCGTGAAATGGTTAATGCATTAATAAATAGTATAAATAATTAAGTTGTCCTTATAATGATTCTTTTAAATGACTGAACCTCACATACAAGATGTATGGAGGGGCTGAGCACTCGGGCTTTGGGTTTCGGTTCCGATCTGCCCCTCACTTGCTGTGTGACAGTGGGTTAGTGACTTAACCTTTCTGTGCCTCAATGTGACCATCTGTTAACTGTGTCATTGACACTGGATTGTCATGGGGATTCAGTCAGCTAATTCTGATAGGACAGTGCCCAGAACATTAGTGCTGGGCCGGAAAGTATCCAGAACCACGTTCCAGATCCTTCTCCCTGCACCCCCACCCCCAATCCCACCCAAACCTACCCCATCGTCCGTTCCCTGTGCCCTCATCCCAGGGGCCAGTTCTAGGCATGTGAACATTGACCAGGTGCTCCTGGCCCCAGGATATTTCCAATGACTTGTTAGTTTCCTTAACCTTCCACACCTTTGTCAACATCTGCTTTATGAAATTCCCCTCAGTTATCTGCTTCGAATGTGCCATCTGCTCCTGCCACAACCCTGTGGATAAGGTACTCAATCAACGTTAGCTGCTGCTGCTGCTAAGTCACTTCAGTACCAACCTTAATAAATAATAAGAGAGGGGGAGTCAGCGAGTCAGGAAGAGTGTATACAAATTGGGAAAGGTCAGGGCCCACATGTTGAGCCCTCTGTTTGCTCACAGCTTGATTGTTTAGAAACCACTTTCATTTTCTGATCTGATCCAGCATCTAGTATGATGCTTTACCACTGAGCCACCACGGAAGGCCGTTAAAAAAAAAAAAGAAAAACCAGTAGGCACTCATCTCTAGGGTCGTGTGAGGATCAAATACGTAAAGTCTGTTGCATTTTGCCGAGCATCTGGTGCAGAGGAAGTGGTGGAGAGGTGGCAGCTATATTGTCCTGTCCAGTTTTGTGATGTGACTGGTGGAATCCATGAGGACACCACCTACAAGCTTCTCTGGTGGGCTCTTGCCACTGTGTGGCAACCCGGTGGAATTATTATTTTAAAAATCAGTTTGAATTCTGTGTCCTCCAGAAGTGTGGGGATAATGACAGTACTCATTGTCCCTCCTCTTCTCATGGGGCTTTAAGCTTTGGTGGAACCCGTGGCTCTCTGAACACACTGCAGACTTTCAAGCTGCTGCCTTGACCCAAAAAGCCCTTCTGCTACTTCTCCGCTTGTCAGGATGCTGCCTTGGATTTGGGGCTGGGGGTGGGTGCAGCAACCAGAAGTCAGCGGCTCTGGATCGTTGTGAAATCCTGTTTTTATTCCCCCAACCCCACCCTGTGACTTTCCCTCTAGGTAATGTTTGATGGGCTCTACATACCCTATCTCTTATTTAGCTGGTCTCCTCCCCTCAAATTTTAGCTCAGGAAGCCTTTCTTGATTTCAGATTCCTAGTGGACTCAGCCTCATCACCATCCGTCCCTGTCTTGCAAGGACTTCTTACCTGATGTTGCTTTTTTGCATCCACTGGTTTCTTGTTCCCACTGCCCTGGAAATGCCCAAGCCACGAGAGAATGATTGGACAGTGTTATTCCTGAAGCTGATAAGTATCTGGAGATTTAGTAAATGTCGAGCGAATGAATGAATGACTGAAAGTAAAAAATGGAAGTGTGGGTCACTCAGTCGTGTCTGACCCTCTTGCTACCGCACGGACTGTAGCCCACCAGGCTCCTCTGTCCATGGCATTCTCCAGGCAAGAATACTGGAGAAGGTAGCCATTCCCTTCTCCAGGGGATCTTCCCGACCCAAGGACTGAGCGCAGGTCTCCTGCATTGCACGCAGATTTTTAACCACCTGAGCTATCAGGGAGGCCCTGGGGAATCACTAGCAGCAGAGAAAGGGTTCTCTGTTATTCCCAGCTGTGGTTCATTCCTGCTGGTGTGGGCGAGGTGCGTTTACCTGGCTGATAGATAAACCTAGCTGGCAAGTCTATGCCACCAATAAACCCCCTAGTGTGTCGCCTTAGATGCTAGCTAAGGGGCAGGGAGTGTGCTAAGTCAATCACAGACTGGCCTCTTTAGAATTTAAAATAATCACGGAAGGGAAAGAGACCAGCAGGGGCTGAGTCTCAAGGGAAGGGGATTTAAGAAGGCACAGATCTATAATAAACAGAAGAAGAGGTGTTGGAAGGGATAACAAAAGATATGTGGTGGCTGGGTTTCCATGGAAACACTGCTAGGCGCCTGGACTGGAAGACAAGCTGCTTCTTCAAAGAGAATTTCGAATTTGCAGGTTGAAATAAACCCTTCCGCCAGGACCTGACGCTGTGGATTCACCTATAAGTACCCAAGAACTGGAGATCCTGGTATGAGCAACTCCCTAGGAGCTGGAGATCTACCAGACAAATAACTGTTTGTTGGAAGCCGAGAGGACTTGACTGAGAGGGAGGTCATGCTTGTGAGCAGCTCACCTTATCTCTCGACCTTGCCTGGAATTCTCGGACCTCCCCCAGACCAGAGGGTTCCCACATGAGCTTCAGGGACCACCTACATCATAGTCACCTTAGGGAGATTCTTAGACACACAGATTCTTTAGGATCCACCTAGGATTTCTGAGACAAAGCGGGGAAAGAACCTGGACATCCAAATTTTACATTTCCCCAGGCACCATTTCTACAGGTTGAAGTGTGGAACAGTGCTCAACCCTCTGCCTCTGACTAAAGGTGGACAGGGGCAGAGTGGCCCAGGCATCAGTCTAAGTGGCTCAAAAATCAGGTGAACAAACGGTGATTCCAAATGTGACGAGGTGGTAAATAGGGCTGGAGGCAGAGCAGAACAGTTGAACAGAGAGCTCTGGCGGGGGGCCAGCCTGGGTTTGAATCTCACCTTTACTGCTCACCAGCTGGCTGTGTGTCCTCATATGTAAAATGGGATTGGCTATAGCAGCACTTCCTGATAGGGTTATTATGAGGATTTGATGAGTTCATATCTGAGTGGTACAGGGCACAGGTGGGCAGAACCACAAGATAGAAGGGGCTTGGAGGACTCTGAGTTTGCAGAAGAGTGAACAGATTCTTGAAGACTAGAGAAACCAGTTTCCATTGTGTTCATCCACTGAGGTGAGGTTGGGTGTTGTTTGTTACAAAGCAGTTGGTCTTCCCTGACTAATACAAGGTCATGAACAAGTGGCCCAAGAAGGTACGATCAGCTGTAGGTGTGTGTAAGGATGCTTTACAGAGGGAATGGGCAAAAGGGGGCAAGCCTCTGGGTTGGTTAGGAGCTTCTACAGCTGTACCCCAAATTCTCTCTAGGGGAGTTACCTATATGGTTGGAAGGAAAACTCGGATAGAGGGCCATTCACACAGACTGAGCTTCTGGGAGTTGTTCCTTTCCTGAAGACAAAATGACTTATTCTCAGTTAGCTTTCAGTTTGATTTATTGCATGTTGTCCAACAGAGAGAGAGAGAAAGAGTCCTGCTTCCCCTCTAGGGCCTCTGTGTGTGTGTGTGTGTGTGTGTGTGTGTGTGTGTGTGTGTCTTGAGGAATGTGCTACTAGCCAGTGTTATGGAAAATATTCCACATCACAAAATAACCAAGAAAATTGTTTCTGTCCTTTCTTGTGGTAATTCAAAATATTTTAATACTGAGACATTTGTATGGAGCCAAATACAAAAAGTCACAGGAACTTTAAGACAGAACGAGAGATTTCAGTAAAGAGGTCTGAGTGTTCTAGACTTCCATTCCCTGGCGCACGTGTTACCTTCGTCTCCGTTGGTGCTGCTTTGGAAGTGAAGTTTGAGAAACACTGATCCAGACGCCAGAAAGCCTAATTCAGCACGTGGGCTAGAGGTGTGTGTGTGTGTATGTGTGTCTCTGTGTGTATCTTCATCTAAATTTTATTGCGATGCAGTTGTCATACAGTGAAATGCAAGCGTCTGAAGTCACTAGTTTATGACGATCAGTTTTGACAAACATATCTCCGCTAGGCTGTAACCCGCACTTCTGCCGTCCCTCTTGCCACTCAATTCTCCCTGGAAGCAATCAGAGCCACTGTTCTATCTTCATTGATTGGTTTCACCTGTCCTAGAGCTTAATTTCCATCCATGTTTCTCAACTTTGGCACTGTTTACATTGGGGTAAGATAATTCTTTGTTGTGGGGAGCTGTCCTGGGAAACCTAGGATGAGAGCTAGCAGCTTTCTGGCCTCTTAAACTGGTAACAACCTCCATCCCCAGTTGTGACGAACAAAAAAAAATCTCCAAACATTGCAGATGTTCCCTGAGATATGAACCATTGATACAAATGAAATCACAGAGTACAGAGGAATATGTATTATGACCTCTTTGGTTCATCATGTTTTTGTGATTGTTCCCGGTTGTTGAGTGTATTGACAATTCATCTCTTTACTTTTAAGGAATCTTCCATTGTAAGAACATGCCATCAGGCATCTAGTCCTGCTGATGTCCTCTTGCCTGATTGCTGTTTTGGGCTAGTGTGACTCAAGTTACTATCAGTATTCACGTGTAAATCTTTTTGGCAACAAATATTTTTATCGTCCTTGGAATAATACCTAGGAGTGGAACTGTTGGGTCAGAGGGTAGATATATATTTAAGTTTTAAGAAACTACTAGTTGTTGTTCATAATGGCCCAGACATGGAAGCAACCTAAACGTCCAGCGACAGATGGATAGATAAAGAAGATGTGGTACTACTCCTCCATAAAAAGAATGAAATAATGCCATCTGCAGCAACATGGATGGAGATTATTATACTAAGTGAAGTAAGTCAGAAAGAGAAAGACAAATACCATATGATATCACTATGCAAAATCTAAAATATGATAGAAATGAACATTTTTATAAAGTGGAAACAAACTCACAGACATAGAAAACAAATTTATGGTTATCAAAGGGGAAAGGGGTTGGGGGAGGGGTGAACTGAGAGTTTGGGGTTATCAGGTACAAGCTACTGTATATAAAACATGCAGGGCAGCAAAAGAGACACAGATGTAAAGAACAGACTTTTGGACTCTGTGGAAGAAGGTGAGGGTGGGATGGTTTGAGAGAACTGCGCTAAACCGTATTACCATATGTGAAGTAGATGGCCAGTGCGTGAAGCAGGGAGACCAAAGCCAGAGCTCTGGATCAACCCAGAGGGATTGGGTGGGGGGAGATGGGGGGAGTTTCAGGATGCGGGGGACATGTGTATACCTGATTCATGTTGATGTATGGCAAAAACCATCACAATATTGTGAAGTAATTATCCTCCGATTAATTAGTTAAAAAGAAGCAAGGTTCTACTGCATAGTATAGGAAACTAACACAATCTTAGAAACCAACTATGCTTCAATTAAAATAAAACAACAACTTTGAACAACTAGTAAAATCGGATTTTTTGTAACCTAGTGTCAGAAGAGATATTCCATCCTGTTTGCAGATTTTATTCATCAGAAGCAATTCATAAGGTTCAGCCAATAATCAAGGGAAAGAACGACACACAGGTGAGGCCCCGGCAGGTGAGGGTCCCTGGGAGCCACTGCAGCACCTGCCCCAGCAGCCGTGGCGCGAGAAACTTCAGGGAGGCCAGAGCTAGACCAGCGCTTCTCCAGCCATCGCGGGAGGGACCTGTTTTGTTTTTACACTTGCTTGTTTCATCACAAGGGTTTCCTTGATGGCTCAGATGGTAAAGAGTCTGCCTCCAATGCCAGAGATCTGCTTTCGATCCTTGGGTCGGGAAGATCCCTGGGAAAGAGAATAGCCACCCACTCCAGTGTCCTTGCCTGGAGAATTCCATGGACAGAGGAGCCTGGTGAGCTACAGGCCATGGGGTTGCAAAGAGTCGGATGTGACTGAGCAACTGACAGACACATGTCTTATCACAGATAAAGTTAAAAAACATTGATGGTGCATCCCAATGCATGAATCCGCGTTGCAGAGACGCCAGCGTCACATAAGTATCTCCATGTTTCCAAGGGCTTGCCATGCCCACTTGTGTGCTAAGAGCTCGACACCTGGATGTCTTTTCTACTCCTCAATACAACCTCGGAGACAGATGCTATTGCCAACACCCCCTTCTTACAGATAAGAAGCCAGGGGCACAGAGAGGCTGAACGGATCCCCGATCACACAGTGAGTAACTGGCTGAGCCTGGAGCCCAGCCAAGCCACTTTATTTTAGAGCATCAGCTCTGATGACCAGGCTATATTTCAAACGCTTTTACACATGTTAGTGTGCATAATTAGCAGTTTAGAGCCCACGGTGACAGAGATTGTCAGGTCCCTGGCCTCTGATCCAGCTCCCCTCTAAGGGGGCTTTGCTGTGCTGAGCTGCAGACCCCCAGCCGCAGTGGCCCATGTTTGACCTCATCTGAATACTCTTATGTTCAACTCTCTCCTCTCTGCTGTCTCTTTTTTTAAAAGTTCAAATATAAAGGGTAAAGCAATCTGCTTCCATTTCCATCTGGATCTCTTTCCCCCACCGGTAACTTCCTGAACACTGTGATGCTTTAAGATGGATGTCCCAGCGAAAAAGCCCGAATTAATAAAACAGTCTTTAGGTGAAAAAATTAATCATGTCACAAAAGGGGTCACCTAACATCTCTAGTAAGGCTAAACGTTTGTTTACAGATCATTAACTTCATAATTAATTTGCTTTTTTTTTCAACATAAGCCCCGTAGGAAAGGACAGCATCTGTCTTGTTCACTTCTGTGTTCCTGCCACTTAGCGGAGGACCTGGCCTGTCATAGGGGATCAATAAATATTTGTTCATTAAATGAAGGCTTGCCCCTCCTCGCCCTGCCATCTGTCTTAGCCTGGATGACGGGAAAGCTGAGCCTCTGTTAATTAGCAAGTGCCGTCCCAGGGATGTTGGAGGGAGGTGGGGAGGGGCACACACACAGGAAGTGTTAGAGCCGGCTTCCAGCCAGTCCCCAAGGGCGACTGCTGGATCTCCAGGGGTCACCTTCCGAAAGGCCGCTGGACACCATGGGAGCAGTAGCGAGGAGGAAGTGGGGAGCCCTCGGTGGTTGAGTTCCCCCATGGAGATTTAATCCTTGACACACCGGGGTTGCCTCTGGGTGCACCCAGTGTGTCCCTGGGTGTCTCAGACCTCAGAAGCCACGGAGAAGCCCCAAGGCAGGTGGCAAGAGGGGTGTGGCACGGATGTGACATGAGGCACTTTGGGGCTGTGCCCACATGGAGCTGGTCAGTGATCATGCCGATCTGGCCACGTCGAGAGGAGTAAGTGCCCACAGCTCCAGAGACAGGTAAGGAGGGAGAAGCCACGCAGACAGGGCACAAGGGGCTGATGCTCCCATGAGGGTGTCTCTCCCGTCTCTGCACCTGCAATGCTGAGCACAGCTGGGCGTCCCTAGTTGTTGAACGCCTGCCTCCACTGGAAACCTTCCTGATTCACCCTGCCTCTCTATTTCCAAGCCCTCTTCTCTGGGTTCAAGGGATGCTTAGAAAGACAAACCCACTTTGAAAGACTGCCCCGCCAACATCCAGAGCATAAGGCTTGAGCTCAGGTCCTTCCCTGGTGTCTGCTCCCTGGACCACCTCCTTCCTCCCAAGCATTCTTGCCCTCCACCTCTAATCCCAGCGCCCAAACCTCTTTTCTGCTTCCTGGGCATTGACGGTTAAGCTATTTAAGTGGAAACAGATGCATTTGAAAGATGCAGAGGAACAGGGTTTTAAAATGCAACAAATAAGATGTAGGAGGGAAGGAGACAGGTCAGCAGCAGCTGCTTTCACCACTTGGAGAGGCTCGTGGAGTGGTCGGCAGGCCCTGCTCTCTGGGAGATCACGGGCGATAATCATTCTTCACTACACGCAGCCATGGCTGTGCGGGATCTTACCGACGCTGGGCAAGAAGCAGCAGTCAGTGAGGCTGCCTTTGGCTGGACGCACAGGGGCTTGGGGGGAGGTTTGAGTTTAGGCAGTTTCTCTACGTCAAGGTCATGATCTCCTGAGTTGCTTGATAAAAATGCATGGCATCTGTTCAGGATGTTTGGGCCACAATTCACAAAGACCCCAACCCAAAGGGGCTTCAACAATAAGAACAATATTGTTCATATAACCGGAAGTACAGCGGTGAGGCAGCCTCCAGCGTGGCTGAGTTGGTGGCTTAGTAGTGACACTGTCATCAAAGACACAGCTTCCTTCTGTCTGTCCACTCTGTGGTGCCCCTTGGCGGCTCTGTCCTAAGACTGGCTCACCTTGCAGTCGCGAGTCAGGGCCACGTGCTTCCTATCCAGCAGGGGAGAGCATCTCTTCTATTGCTGTGGAAAGCAAGTCCTTTCATTCCGTCCGGGTGGTTTCCCCAGGACAGTCAAGGGCAAAATCAGACCAAACAGTACTCCCTCCCCACCCTTGCCCTGGAACTGAGGTGGGACCCAAAAGAGCCCGATGACCTGGAGGGAAGTGGGAGGAACGAGGGGATCAATGTTGATGGGCACCCAAGAAAAACCCAGCCAGATACAGGCTCCTGAGGTTCTCAGGGGCCACACAAAGTGAGACCCACTCAGTAGTGAGGAATGTGAGCCCAGCCCCTGCAGGGACTGGAAGTGACAGACTGACCCTCACTCAGAACTGAGCCCAGTGATTATTTCCCCTCTTAAAAATGCAGAGTCAGCCTGATTTGATCAAATTGGGAATTAATCAACATCACTCTTTTCTGAGAAGAGCATGGCAAACCACTCCAGTATTCTTGCCTGGAGAATCCCGTGGACAGAGGAGCCTGGCGGGCTACATTCCATGGGATCTCAAAGAGTCAGACACAACCAAAGCAACTTGGCTTGCACACACACAACCCTTTTCTAAAATGATTGAACTAAGGTGAAACAAAATATAAAATATGAACATGTTCCCCAGACCAGCCCGACAGCCTCAGTTCTGGCCCCAACAAGTGACAGAAAAGGACAACTCTGAGAAGAGGATGTGGTCCAGTCTCTGTGGGAAGCTGTGGGATGCTGCAGCTGCCACTGAGAATCCAGCATCCAGAACAAACAGGGATTTTTTTTTTTTTTTTTGAGAAGCAGCTGCAAGGCAGTGAAAATGACGCAAACTTGAAGTGAAAACATGCAGAGGCTTGATGGTGTACCCCTCTTCAGTTGTATGACCTTGAATTTCCTCCATCCTCCCTTTCCTTATTGTGAAAGAGAATAGCGTAACTCAGACTTGGATGCAATATCAGAGGTGGGCATGACTTTGTGGAGGACAGGAAGACATGGGAACATCAGGCATTGCTCTGCATGTCTCCTCCCGGGGCCTGGCCTTCCTCCCCACTCCTCCTTCCACCTTCCAGACACCCTCCCCTTTCAGGTCTAGCTGACGCCCTGGCTCCCAGGACGGCTCTGCTTGCCCCCCCTGCAGGGGTCATCTGCTCTCCCCCATCTGTTTCTCACACAGGCTGTCTGCTGCCTGCCTCTGTCCTGCTTGCCAAACACAGTTACTTACTCTCCTGTTTCTGATTGTCTGCCCCACTCATCTGCGAATAAAGATCCGTGTCTCCCACCTCTTTGCTGCTTAGCATGTGGGAGTGAAACAAGCCTTGAAATCACCTCTTACTTGAGTGATATAACTGAGAGGCAAAATGATCTGCCGAAAGTTGCTCAACTCAGACAGTTAGGTCAGTCCTAGAAGCCAGGTCCCTGGATGCCCAGTGGCACTCTCGATGGGGTGAAGGTGCAAAGGGGACCTGACTTTGCAAAGCATACAACTCCTCCCAGGGTGATTCGTCAAAATGTGTGATCATGACAAGCGTCTCTGATGGGTGGGTGCTGCCTGGTAAAGGCTTGAAGGCAGAAAAAAAGGTTGGGAGCCACTGGGGCCCTGGGCTTTGGGTCTAGGCTGGTCTAGGTTCAGTCCTGTCCCTGCCCCACTGTCTGGCCCCAGGAAACCTTTGTCCGTGGAATCAGCAAGTGCTTTTCCAGCTCTTGTGTGCTGGATGCACTCGGCAGAGATCAGGGGAGATGTGTTTGGGCTGTATTACAGCCTACTGGGCAGAGTTTGAAAACATGCAGAGGCTTGAGGTGTACCCCTCTTCAGTTGTATGACCTTGAATTTCCTCCATCCTCCCTTTCCTTATTGTGAAAGAGAATAGCGTAACTCAGACTTGGATGCAATATCAGAGGTGGGCATGACTTTGTGGAGGACAGGAAGACATGGGAACATCAGGCATTGCTCTGCATGTCTCCTCCCGGGGCCTGGCCTTCCTCCCCACTCCTCCTTCCACCTTCCAGACACCCTCCCCTTTCAGGTCTAGCTGACGCCCTGGCTCCCAGGACGGCTCTGCTTGCCCCCCCTGCAGGGGTCATCTGCTCTCCCCCATCTGTTTCTCACACAGGCTGTCTGCTGCCTGCCTCTGTCCTGCTTGCCAAACACAGTTACTTACTCTCCTGTTTCTGATTGTCTGCCCCACTCATCTGCGAATAAAGATCCGTGTCTCCCACCTCTTTGCTGCTTAGCATGTGGGAGTGAAACAAGCCTTGAAATCACCTCTTACTTGAGTGATATAACTGAGAGGCAAAATGATCTGCCGAAAGTTGCTCAACTCAGACAGTTAGGTCAGTCCTAGAAGCCAGGTCCCTGGATGCCCAGTGGCACTCTCGATGGGGTGAAGGTGCAAAGGGGACCTGACTTTGCAAAGCATACAACTCCTCCCAGGGTGATTCGTCAAAATGTGTGATCATGACAAGCGTCTCTGATGGGTGGGTGCTGCCTGGTAAAGGCTTGAAGGCAGAAAAAAAGGTTGGGAGCCACTGGGGCCCTGGGCTTTGGGTCTAGGCTGGTCTAGGTTCAGTCCTGTCCCTGCCCCACTGTCTGGCCCCAGGAAACCTTTGTCCGTGGAATCAGCAAGTGCTTTTCCAGCTCTTGTGTGCTGGATGCACTCGGCAGAGATCAGGGGAGATGTGTTTGGGCTGTATTACAGCCTACTGGGCAGAGTTCCCAAGGGAGGGTGAGGTGTTTTATCCTCTCTGAGCCCCTTACGGAGCTCTGATGGATGCATAATGCACTGCGGGGACAGCAGCCCTCAGGTGTCTGCAGGAAGTGGTGTTATGTCTTGTCTCATTAGCACCGTCTCATGGACTCCGTCCATTGTCCAATCAATGAGGATAGTTAGGAATGGCCCCTACCATCAAGTTCCAGCTTCCCCCAGGAATATCTGGGGACAGAGTTTCAATCAGTTCAAAGTGTCCAAGAGTTGCCCTGGGGTAATGAAATGTACAGAGGGCAACTACTAAACATGAGCTTTGAAACAGTGTAACCTCCGCCCCGCTCCAGGACTGCACAGACTTCCCAATCTCCGAGTCACTCTTGCCACTGGGCAGAGCCACCCTGACCCCTGGCCAGCCCTTCCCATAGCCACAGAGAGCGGAGGGGCGGGAGGAGAGCCTGGAGGAGGCTGGTGCTTGGGGGCCCTGCTGTGGGTTGGTACCTGCCTCGGTCTGAGGGCTGTTCTGTGGGTGGCCCACACAGTGTGCCAGTGTTTCAAGCTCTAGATCTGATTATCATCTCCTGTTTCCTGGGGACTGGGCAGGTCCCCAGTATTGCTGCCTGTTATGTAACTTTGAATCTGTCAAATAAGCGAAATCTCAGTCCCCAGGGGAGGCAAAGATAGAAGATTCCACTGCTGTATGAGGGAGCTTTGCTTACTTAAGGCTTGACAAGCAGGTAGGTAAAGATGCCCTTTCCTCCATGTGGAACTAAGCCCTACCCCAGGGCACATAGCCAGGCAAGTGGAGCACAAATCGCATTTTGGTCCTTATCTAGGCATCTCTGCACAGTGCACAAACCACACAACTGGACATGGGAGCCCTAGCCATAAGTATGTATTGCGTGCTCCCCATGAGCAGGTGCTGCAGGAGCAAGGCAAGACATAACCCCTGTGCTTATGGAGATTGTACACTAGTGGCAGAGACTGACCACAACAGGCCAGGCAGTGATGGAGACAGTACAGGGCGAAAGCCATGCTCTAAAGCAAAGTGCAGAGTGAGGCGGCAGGAAGGGACAGACTTGGAGGAGGGCCTTAATTTAGAGCCTGTGGAGGTGGAGGTGGGTGGTTTAAGGGAGCACTGGGGCCAGAAGCCAGACTCAGAAAGAGTTCAGCCTGTTTGAGAAGCAGATCGCTCAGTGGCTGGAGAGGGGTTTGGGGGTGATGTCAGAAAGGTGCACACGGCCAGGCTGGGCAAGCACTTACCGGTCACTGCAGAGAGTTTAGATTTGGTTCTAAGTGTGGTGGGACCACATTCATTTCTGAGTCACTGAGTGGCGAAGGGAAGGGGGAGAAGGACTCAGAGAGGAAGACAAGGAGAAGAGAAAACAAAGGCAGATGAGAGCAGCGGGGGAGGGTAACCATGACAGGCCTGGGGAACTCCTTTCGACAGAGCAGCAGGGCACCTGGGCCACGGATGCCCAGGGGCTGGACCGACAGGGCTGACATCTCGGCAGGCCCCGGCGTGGTTCACAGTGGTGGAGATTCTGCTGCACTTGGCGATGATATTTTGCCTCCCCAGGTCATGTTCCTTGGAGCAGAAAGGATCCCCAGCCCTTCCTCTGCCTCCCCTGAAAGCTCAGGTCATCTCTTCTCCCTTCTGGGGGTGAAAACAGGCAGGTGGACCTCTGGTGGACTAATCGGAGTGATTTGTGTTTGCAGTTTAACGTCAAAAAGTCCACAGAGCCCGTCCAGCCCCGAGCCCTCCTGAAGTTCCCAGACATCTACGGACCCAGGCCAGCTGTGACGGCCCCGGAGGTCATCAACTATGCTGACTACACGCTGAAGACCACGGCAGAGCCTGCTGCACCAGCCGGCCCCCAGGCCCCGAATGACAGTCGCCTCAAGAGGCAGGTCACAGAGGAGCTGTTCGTCCTTCCTCAGAATGGTAGGGCTCTCCTGCCCCTCACTCTGTGGACGATACCCAGCAGGGCTGGAAAGCATCTCTAGCTGGTGGACGTGGCCAGTCCATGTCCACAGCGTTGGACACTGGGCAACCAGGTCAGAGGGCACCAGGCTTTGGAATTACACTCCATTATTCCCCATGTGTTCCCACATTGTGTCTTCCCAAGGCCTCCAGCTTTCCACTGGGAAATGGAGAGTCCTTCCAAGCTGTGTGTACAACTACAAAGGGGATAAAGAGCTGTGGTTAAACGATGGGCTTCATTCAGAGCCATGGGTTTAATTCTCTCCCCTTTTATGTACCCATTGTGTGACCCTGGTCATATTGATCATCTTTCTGGGCCTCAGTTTCCCTGGGTATAAAATAAGATGACACCATCACCTGTCCAGTAAGGTTGTTGTAAAATGTAAATATAACAATGCATACGAAGTGTTTAGATCAGAACCTGGCACAAGGATATAATCAAAGCATCGTTATTATTATTATTTCTATTCTCCTTCTCATCAACATCAAGAATGGAGCACCGTTTTGTGTAAGGCACTTTGCTGGGCCCTGGGGCAGATATGGAAACAGAGACAGTCCCGAACCCAAAGGAGCAGAGCACAGACTTTTAGGAGATAAAAAATCCAGCCGGGAGAATGGATTGTTATGTGGTCTGGGGTTTTGTTCTGTGTTTTTAGAGAGGGGGATGGTGGAAACAGAAGCAGCATAATCGGCTCTGACGCTGACCCGACTCCTAAGGCATCTCGTGGTCGGGGGCCCAGCGCCCAGTGCTGGCCAGTGAACAGGTGGCCCCTCCTCCAACCTGGCCCAGGACCACAGTGATTATGCTAGCATTTCTTCAAGAACAAATGCAGATAGTACCTGAGGCAGGAAGGAATCCTGGTTGGCCTTTAGCCTCCAGGTTTGCCAGCCCACATTTTAAATTAAAATAGACCCCTTGAGGACTTGAGAGCTAAGCTGAGCTCTCAAGGTGGGTGGGGAACAATTTGCAGGAGGACGCTTGGAAGTGGTTATCACAATCAAACTCACAGGACGGCTCCATTGTCTTGGGAGCCCCAGTGTCCTTGCCTGGAGAATCCCACCGACGGAGGACCTGGCGGGCTGCAGTCCATGGGCTCGCAAAGAGTCGACGTGACTGAGTGACTAACACACACACACCAGATTTCTCAAAGCTAGGATGAAGCCAGGCATGGGCACTGTTCACTAAGGACAGCAGCAGGCACTTCAGAGTCTGAAACTGAAGGATTCAGAGCACATTTGTCTTCTCTTTCCGGTTCCTCATTCCTTTCCCCATTGCAGAAGGCAACAACCAAGTTCTGATTCCACGGATGATTCCAATTCTGATTCCAATCTAGCAAGGGCCAATTGGCTTAGCAAGTACTGACCAGAAGCTAGAGGGTGCAAGGGAGGAGAACGCTGGATCAGTCCAGCCTTCACTGGATCAGTCCAGCCTTCACTGGATCACGTCCCGCATTCGCTGGATCACGTCCCCATGACGTGCTGAATTCAGTCCTCTCCCACAAGCAAAGATCCTCATTGGCCCTTTGTCCAGCTCAGGGTCCTGGTTCTTGAAGCTGCATCCACTCCCGCATTTCCCAGGGTGCTGGCTTTGGTTTGGTCTTGGTTTGGTTTGGAGTTTGACAGCACTGGGTGCCAGGCAAGCCCCATCTGGCGCTGACCCTGCTGCCGCTGTCTGAGCCACCTGGGTCCTGAGTGCTTGTGTGTCTGGCTTTCCACGTGGCTGTTCACATCCTGGTCAATTCGTTCCTTGCTTAGACACACCAGGGAGATTCTTCATTACTTGCAGGAACCCGATAATGAACCATTTTGGAAATTAAATACTCCTCTATGTTTTTACCCTTTAAATTAATTCTGAAAATTAAAAAAAAATTAATTCCAATTTATTTCAAGTGAAGTCTGCAGCAGCTGCTGAATCCTTTTATTCTTGAATTATGCTTGACTGATGAGAATCTTCCAGATGTTTGGCTGCAGTCCAAGTTAGGGGAAGAGTGAGTGATAGCTGTAGCTTTACTAACTGAATTAAAGATAAGGTCATTCATTTATTCAGCAAGTGATCACTGAACATGCACTGAAGTCCACTCTACTCTTCCTAAGCTTGACTCATTGTTTGACATTTATTTCCAGCATGGCCTGGACTCTGTGGAGAGGTGGAGCCGGAGATGGGCTGGGGAAGGGGTTGCCTGACACAGGCTGTCTAGAGTCACATACGCTGTGAGTTTCCCTGCTCAAAACTCACCAGGGGCCAGGCCCTGAGCTAAGTGCTTTTCTCACTTTATTTCATTTAATGCTCACAGTAATTCCAGGAAGAAGGAACCGCTGTCACTCCCATTCTAAAGATGAGGAAACCGAGGTTCAAAGAAGTCAAGTAACTTGTCCAGGATCACATAACTGTTATGTAGCAGCTCATGTCTGACACCAAAGCCCAGGTCTTGCCCACTGGGCTGTGATGGTCCCTGGAAGTTGATGCCCAGGACCACAGATGGTACCACCATGCTTTTGCACCCAGTTGGGAAGCTTTTGGTTTGGGGTCGTGGCCTAGCTGGCAGAGATGGAAAATTATGGGCTGGAAAACAGGATCCCAGTGTCGGTCTCAGTAATGACTTTACCTTCTTGATAGGTGTGGTGGAGGATGTCTGTGTCATGGAGACCTGGAACCCAGAGAAGGCCGCCAGTTGGAACCAAGCTCCCAAACTTCACTACTGCCTGGACTATGACAGGCAGAAGGCTGAACTATTTGTGACTCGTCTGGAAGGTATGCTCTTAGCTGACTTTCAGGGCCTTCTGTGTGCCTGTCTGCCTGAGCATCTGTGGCTGGAGGGAGCACTGGGGGCCAGATGAGCACTCTGCAACAAACAAGACCCCGAGGCGTGTGATCCTCAGATACACAGGGGACTTTCCTCTGTCTCATATACCAGTCCAAACTGGGGATTCCTGGTTGGCGGCCATCTTTCCTCCACATAGTGACTCAAGGACCAGCTCCTCCTCTCTGAGGCCTCCTTGTGGCCTATTCCCAGCAGGTGGAAAGATGGGGAGAACAGGGAGAGGGCACAGCCATTCCTTAGAAACTGTAACCTACGTATGCTTACTTTCCATTGGCTGAAACTAAGTCACAGGACAACTGACTGTAAAGGAGGCTGGGAAATGTGGCTCACAGGGTCCCCAGTTAAAAGAATGTGTTTTGTTTGTTTGTTTGTTTGTTTGTTTTGGTAAACTGCTAGTCATCTCTGTTATAGATGCCTTTGCATTGAACAGGGCTTTGCGCTGGACACAGAGGGTGTTCTGAGTGGTCAGCAAAGCTTCTGTAGTCCTAGAACCAAGCAGTCTCTCCTATGAAATCAGATTGTGCCTGGTCTCCCTACCCTGATAATTCATTTTACCATCGGCAAACAAAGCTAAGACTTTGCAAAGGACGTGGGGCTAAAAATGGGCTACTCTGTGATGCCTGGAAACTAGAAGCTAGAAACAAGAAAAACTGGAGTTTTGTATTTAATTTTGCTTTCTTGACGGAGTATTTTTCCTTTTAGCTTTCTTTTATGATTTTTTTTTTTAGTGTTTCATAGACTTTCTTACATTTGGTCTTAACAGTAGTCCCATTTTACAGATTTGAAAACTAAAGTCTAACAACATCAAGTGACTTGTCTAAGATCACTCTGGTTATTTGGTGCCAGAGTCAGAACGAGGCCAGTTCCCTTGAAGCTTAGTTCAGGTTTCTTTCTATTAGGACACGTGGCCTCTGTCCTTTATCCTCTCATTCTGGGTAACGCTAGATACCACTTCACATATTGTCACTGAGGAACCAGTCATGAAAGCTCTCCAGGTGCAAACTGGAAAGCTCCTGGCAAAGCATTAAAAACACCGAGGTTCAGACCGTAAAACAGCACTCACGAGGTGGTGGCCCAGCGACTCCATCACAAGTGGTTATGTGATAAATGTTTAAAATAGAGAACAAATGAGTTATGGTATCCATGGCAACCCTAATAAAAATCATCAGCAGTTTGTGGGCCCAGGCACCTTGGGGAAGTCTCGGAATAATGAGAAGGATCTCCTATTTCCAAACGGCTTCCCAAAAGGCGATCTCACAAAGCCAGCGTGATCAGCCAGCCCCGGGGGGTCTCTTTCAGACCCCCAGGGTCACAGCCTTTAAGGCAGATCCTGCAGCTCACAGCGGGGCCATGCTTCTCGCCTCCCCTTGTCCCGGACAAGTCCCCTGCATCAGTGCCCGTTTCTCCCTGGCTGTAGCTGTGACCAGTGGCCACGATGGAGGTGTGACTGCTACGTCCAGGGCAGCGTGGCCAACAGCATGGGCTCCGTGGAGGCCCAGACAGCCCTCAAGAAGCGGGAGCTGCACACCACGTGGGAGGAAGGCCTGGTGCTCCCCCTGGCCGAGGAGGAGCTCCCTGCAGCGACCTTGACGCTGACCCTGAGGACCTGCGACCGCTTCTCCCGCCACAGTGTGGTCGGGGAGCTGCGCCTCGGCCTGGATGGGGTGTCCGTGCCCCTGGGGGCCGCCCAGTGGGGCGAGCTGAAGACTTCAGTGAAGGTAGGGTCGCCTCTCCCTGGGGTGGCAGGGCAGGGCTGGGCCAGTGCTCACGAAACAAGCTTGGAGACCTTCCCAGCCTAGGGATGGGAGCCTGGGCAGGGAGGCGGAGTGTAAAAGTAAGGTGGAGTCTTGAATGGGTTGGGGGTGGAGGTGGGGTTGGTTAGAGGAGACCGATAGCCCAGGATTTGGGGATTCCTGGGGTCTAGTCTTGCTTCTAGCTTGCCAGGCACAGACACCCCTACCCCTGGCCTCACCACCATGGGAAAGATCGCACTGTGAGCACCCTGATTCTGGTGCTGATGGTGTTTATCCCCATCTAGAACCATTCACACTCCCTGTTGCATCCGCCGCATGCCAGGCACTGCAGGGGAGAGGAGCACCTCTACTCTCTAGAGAGGACAAGCCAGAGGGAGAAACTGGAACAAAAGACGGCGATGATGACGGTGGCTGTGATACTGATGATATCTACATAAGACATCTAAGAGGGGCCTAACTGAAGTGCTCTGGGGCAGAGAGTTCTAGAAGGCCTGGTGTGCAGTGGTGTTTGTGCTGGACTTTGAAGGAGTGACCACAGCTGGGGGCCCAGGTTGGGTCTCCGCACCCTTTCCCAGCTGCCGAAGCCGCGAGTGGAAAACAAGTGTCTGCTGAGATGTCGCGCTGTCCAGAGAGGTTCCTTGGAGAGCCAGCCACCAATCCCCCCAGGCCAGGGCAGGGAGCAGGTCAAGGAGGGTCAGGGCTGCGGGACATGTGGTTATTTACGCCCCCATCCAAGGGCCTGCCATGATGGTGCCTAGTGGGACCCTTCTGGATGGCAAGTCTCTCAACCAGCTGGTCAGTGCCTTCTCTGGAGGCTATATAGCCTGCCAAGCCTAAAATAGTTACTGTTTGGCCCTTTCTAGAAAAAGTTTGCTGACTCCCAGGAGTAATAAAAAGAGGAGGAAGAGTGGTAATTTTTGAGCACTTACCGTCTCTCAGTTGCTATGCTTGGAACTTCACCTAAGTTCTGCCCCTAATGAGCAAAGCAGGACTAATGACAGGAGCACCCGCTGATAGGCAAGAGCAGGGTGGCTCAGAGAAGCTCAGTAACCGGCGGGGGGTTGCCCAGCGGGGACCTGGCACGCTCGGCCTTGACGCCAGGTCAGCCTGCTGGTAAAGCCCGCGTTGTCCTGCCGCCGCCGTGGGACATAAGTGCCCGGGAGCACAGGAGCCGTGGCCAGCAGGCGCCGTTCCTGATGGACACCACGCGGGGAGAGCACGCTTTCGCTCTCCATCTGCTGCGATCTCTTCTTTGCCTCATTTTCCTCTCTTTCTCAGGCTCAGAAAATTGACCATTGACAGCCACTCTCAGCTGGAACCCGGCTGTTCCCCAGCACACTCTGTAATCAGTGTGTGGTTTGGGACTTGTGTGGAATCACAGCCGGGGCCCCTGGGAAGAGGCGCCCAAAACACGGGTTTGTTCAGTGGGTAACCCAGCTTCCTCAGGAGGTGGAGGGCCTCCCCCTCCAGGCCTCTGGAGTGCTTGGTGCTGCCCACGAAGGGTGGCAGTCCGACAGGTAGAAGTCTCAGGCACCTAACCCGCCTCTACCCTTTCCCCTAGAAGAAAACTTATTCATGCCACAAAAGCCTTGTCTGATTTCCACCACGTGCCAGGCAGCGTGCCCGAAGCTGGGAGCTCGTGACTCACTCATCCTGACCACTGCACCCATCGTAGCCGTCACTGTGCCGCAGATATGCTCCCGCATCCATGTGGACCGCTGGCCTGTTTGCCCAGATAAAAACAATGTCAGAGGGCAGCATGGGGTGAGAAGCTAGAGGAGGTACTCTCGGTGTGAGTGGTAAGGGAGAGCCCCAGGGCCCAGCTAGGGCGCCCCTCTGCCTGACCATCCAGAGCGGATCCTATGGGCTGATTTGAACAAAGTGGGTGGAGCCATCAGCTGCTGTAGCCCACCTGTTTTTCCTCTCTTGGTCAGAATGGGTTAAAGGAAGTGCCGGCCATGCCCCAGTTCTCACCGGAAGATGGTCAGCCAAAAGCGGCATGTGCGTCTCCGGGGACCACAGAGTGGCCCACTCCAAGGACAGCTGGAGTGATTTCCCTGAGAGCCCGGGAGAAAGATGGGGAGCAGGAAAAGACGGGGAGAGGATGGCAAAAGAAGGAGGGTTACTTTTTGTCAGCAGGTACTTTCAACAGCAGAGCTGAGGGCGCGGGTGGCTGTGGTGTTGCCAGCTGGGCTCGTCTGGGCTTTGGGCACCCTGCATGGAGCTGCCAAGCCCTTCACGGGCTGCCGGGTCCAGGCTCCTCTCACTTGGGTGCCATGTGGCCAAAGCCCAGGCCGACACCTGTGGATGGACCACCACGAAGTGCCACTGGAGCAGGAGCCTGGTGCTCATTCCAGCTCAGCAACACCCCGCCAGGCGCCTGGATAGGCGCCTGAGCTCAGCTCCTTCACTGTGAAAGGAGAGGTCTGTCTGTCGAGGATGCTGGAGGACCACAGGTTTAGGACTAGGGCTTTGGCATCAGACCAGACCCCCCATTTGAGGCTCAGTTTCACTACTTAACTGGCTTCCTGGTGGCTTAGACCATTAAGAGTCTACCTGCGGTGCAGGAGATCTGGGCTCATTCTGCAGGTCGAGAGGATCCCCTGGAGAAGGGAATGGCTACCTTCCAGTATTCTTGCCTGGAGAGTTCCATGGACAGAGGAGCCTGGGGGGTTTCAGTCCATGGGGTCACAATCAGTTGGATACGACTGAGTGACACACACACACACACACACACACACACACACACACACACAGAGGTTACTTGAGCTCAGGCATGAAGTTCACTCTCTGAGCATCAGGGACTCAGACTTAAAATGGGAACCAGGTCAGTATCTGTCTTACTCTTGCCGTCAAGATTAAGCAGGGTGTCTCACCCTTCCTCCTCACGATATATATTATGTGTTAGCTGTGTCCTAGATGCTGGGAATGGCTTTGTGCAGATGACAGCCTCGATGGACACATATTGTAACTGTTCCTAGCACAGAGTGTATTGCATCAGCTGCTACCCTTAACGCCATTACCAAAGTTCCTGGCAGCCCCCAGAAACATTCCATCACACGACTAGCCACTTAGGGCTGGTTGAATTGTTGCGGTCATATTGAAGACATGTTTCCTGAATGGAAGGTGTGACCCAAGCAGAGGGCTGGCCAGCTCCTCCATCCGGCTTTACTCCCCAAATCCTGTCTCCCCTTCACCCAGAAACATTGTTCCCGATTAATATTCTCAAGAAGCGGTGACTATCCTTTCTTAATAACTGATGATAATCATCAAAGCAAGGGTAAAGACGCCGTCGTGTGCACCAGGCACTGTTCTAAGCCGTTAAATAATTCCTCATTTAATGTTTACCACCCTAGTGGGTGGAGATATTATGGTTCCCATCTTACAGATGAGGAAATGAAGTTTGGGAAAGTGAAATAACTTGCCCAAGGTCACATGGCTAGTAAATGGTGAGATCAGACTTGAGACCCAGATGGTCAGATTCTGGAGTCCATCCGCTTCTCTCTACCCTTCAGACTATGACCTGCCTCCTCTGGCTCCTTTTTGTCCTTCAGTGGATTTGTTGAAATTCCAAACTCTTGTAGGAATCTCAATGGAGAGACTCTCTAAAGCTGCAGACGGTGGGGGACAGGGGAGGGGCAGGTGGATAGACATGCTGGATGCTCCTTGGAGGCGTCGCAAAGCGCATTTCCTGTGTGTCTGTGGTGTGTCAGCTCCCATCGCGTGCCGGCCTTTGTTGACATGGTTGGTCATTCTGTAGACCAAGCCAAGCCCTGCTCAGCATTAGTGCATCACATACTGATGCGATCACATCACAGCTCTCAGCCCTGCAGGGGCTGGAAGGGATTCTTTTCCAGAGAAATGCCTTGCAACATCCGGCTGCTCCAGGAACCTGATCAGTCAATGCAGTGGTTTTCAAACTAGAACCCTAGGGTTCTGTGCAAAGATGCCTGAGGGGGGCACAGGTGATAAAGTGAGAGGAAGTCCTGGCCCTCTGTGCTGCCAGAATCCTGAATGGCGTCTCTTTGATCTGTTTGGTATGTTGGGTTTGAATACAAGCTGTTTTTAAAACCACAACTGTGGTGAATGAAACAAACTCATATTGAAACACAGGCTGACGTAGGATCTCTCTATGCCCTCCTCCCTTCTGCAAGCCTGGAGAAAGCAGCCTTGATGGATAAGTGATTTCCAGGATGCCTCCTGGATACAACTCCAGGGCGACCCCAGCCTCAGCGACAGTGACGGGGCCAGAGGGCATCCCTAAGTGAGGCTGCCCTCCTGCCTCCCTTCCTCTGTTTCAGGAGCCGTCTGCGGGGACGGGGGAGGTCCTTCTCTCCATCAGCTACCTCCCGGCTGCCAACCGCCTCCTAGTCGTGCTGATTAAGGCCAAGAACCTCCACTCTGGCCAGTCCAAGGAGCTCCTGGGGAAGGGTGAGTGAGGTGTGAGAGGGGAGCCAGGGCCCCTCTAGGTATGTGCACAGATGGAGGTGGCGCCTGGGAGGCAGTGGGCACGAGTGAGCAGGGCCCTGGGATCTGAGTACCTTTGTACAGTCAGCCTCAGCTGTGTCCTCCACCCCCAAGCTCACGATCAGTTTAAGTCATATCCATTAACTCCCGGGCCAGTCCTACCCGTTAGCCCCCAGGTGTCAGCTTCCTAGGGCTCCCACCTTGCAGATCCATCGCGAGAAGAACAGCCTGATCTGTGGTTCACAGGAAGCCTGGGATCAGATTGTAGCCAAGGAGTGGAGAACTGGGCTGTAGGGGAAGCTTGGCCCCACTTTGTCACCCAGACCTGGCTGGGTGCATCTTCTGGGCAGGTGGTGGGATTTCCCTTCTCCAGTCTCAGCTAGCCACCACTCTGCTGCCCACACCCACCCTAGACTCCTCTCTCTTTCCAGCCTTTGTCGACCTGCCATCCCCACACCAGCTGGGTGTGGGTGACGGCAGAGGCGTGTGGGCGCACAGGCTGAGGAGGCGTCTCTGTCCCATATACCCAAATAAACATCTCTTCAATGGCCCGGAAGCTTTGGCTTTTCCCTCCGGATACTCCAGCACAGGCCCCAAGGCTTAAGGACCAAACAGCCTCTTTGGTCAGAGCAGGAAAGAAAGCAGCATTGGTCAGCCGTGTGACACCCGGATTGGGAGCCAAGTGCTCAGAGCAGGATATAAATACATTGATATTTATAGCAGGAAGCAAATAAAGAATTGCCTCTGCAGTCAGGAACTTTGGGCAAGAGATTTTTGACGAATGAAAAATCACTCGAGTTGGTCTGGCTGACAGATCCCTGAGCCAGAGGTCAGAACTCAATACCTTTGCCTCATCCGCTCTAGACAATTCTTTGTCTCCTGCTCTTTTTTTTTTTTAAATTTTATAGCTCCTGTCAGGACAATTATAGCTCCACACTTTATCACTCAAATATCTCTGTTGAAATAACAAACTAACCACCTGGGGGTGATAATTATAGCAATAAATATAAAGTAACAATTATTCTCACATTAGCTTTGGAAACCGTGACTGATGGAAACACGGTCCCAGCCCAGAGCCTCGAGATGCTGTGTGAAAGCTTGTCTAGTAACCCGCTGCCTGATTTCTGGGGTGGGGGTTGGGAGCCGGGCAGCTCTACTGGGGTCAAGGCAGGCTGCCCTCACCCTCCACGTGGGGTGGGATCCTCCAGTAAAACTCGCAAAAGAACAGAAGAGAAAAACTCAGTCAACCAGCAGGAGACCTCTATCTTAGGAAGAGACGAAAAGGCTTGGATGAAGAGCTAAGGGATGAAGACGTAGGGATAGCGTAGTGTTCCTGGTCTGGGTTTGAAATCAAGCTGCAGGACGTCTGAACCATCATCCTGGGCCTCATGTGATATGGGACGTGACGGCATTCAGAGGGGCTCTTGAGAAAGGTTTCCTAGCGGTGCTTCAGTGTGACCCTGTCATGGGCCACCCAATGACCAGCCGTAGGTACTGTGCTCTGGTCTGCTTTCCATGGGCCAGGCAGGAGCTTTTGCTGTATCCCCCTGTTCAGACTGATGCCTGCCACAAGGTGGGCATTGAATCACTGTTGAATAAATACATGGGCCGTGAGGTGGGGGGAAGGGGACGGTGGAGCAGAAGCCTCAGTGAGGATCTGGAGCCAGAGGCCCTGTCTCTCCATCCCCAAGAGGCAGCACCACCCCAGCTCTCCCCGCCTCAGACCCCAGAAGCTCACTCCTGGCCCCTCTCTCTGTCTCTTTCCTCCATCCTTCCCCAGATGTCTCTGTCAAGGTGACCTTAAAGCACCAGGCTCGGAAGCTGAAGAAGAAGCAGACGAAACGAGCCAAGCACAAGATCAACCCCGTGTGGAACGAGATGATCATGTTCGAGCTGCCGGATGACCTGCTGCGGGCCTCCAGCGTGGAGCTGGACGTGCTGGGCCTGGGCGCCGAGGGGCAGACTTGCGCGCTTGGCCGCTGCAGCCTGGGCCTGCACGCCTCGGGCCCCGAGCGCAGCCACTGGGAGGAGATGCTGAAGAACCCGCGCCGGCAGATCGCCATGTGGCATCAGCTGCACCTCTAGGCAGCCGCCCAAGCTGCCGCCCTCCTGGGGCACAATCTGCACCATCCCCACCCCACTACCCTCTGCCCCTCCTCTTGTGCCCCATCCGCATTCTGACACCAGAAGACAGACATGTGTGCAGAGACCAGGACCCTCTTCCTCGCCCATCACACTCCTGTTTCTTAAGAATGAGCAAGGACGGAGACAGGACATGTGGGTCAGAAGGAACACATTTTGCTGACCTGTGTTATTGAAAGAGAGCTAATCAAATATGATCCATGTGGAGGTTTTGCAGTTGGTGTCAGATGCAGAGAAAGCTGACTTGGGGAAATCACAGATGCAAAGAATGTGGCTTTTTAAAAATAAGCATGTCAAAAAGGATAACAGAAATGCTGTATTCTGGATCATCTCAAAAGAATTAGAGATGGTCAGGGCGGGATGGAAAGTCAGCCGGCATGAAATCGTGCTACTGACCCAAGGCACTAACCCAGCAATTCCCAAACAGTGTGTAAAGAATCACCAGCAGATTCCCGGACCCTGCTTTAGACATTCCAAATCCATCATCCTGGCTGGACCCCAGGAGCCTGCGTCTTTAACAAGCACAGAGTGGTTTGGATGAAGAGGCTGGAGCACTGCATTTGGAGAAATCCTTTTCACAAAACCCCCAACTCGGTTTCACAGTCCTCATCGGACCCCCAGCTCCTGGGGCAGCCAGTGCCATTGCTGGACATTTCAACCATGGTGTGAAATTTAGGAGCCTCCGTTTTTTATTTTAATCATTTGAATTCTTAATGTTGTCATTTGTGCTTTTTTTGGATCCTGCTCTTGAACTGAATTTTGTGCTTTCTATTGAATAACTGTATTGTTTCTTCTCAAAATCAGTTTATGTTATACTTGGGGAGCCCTTCCCTGACCAGGAGTAGGTGGGATTCCCCCACTGGTTACTGGGCACTAGTTGTCATGTCCACCAGCATCACCAAAGTGACCCTCTGAGTCAGACTCCTTCCTTCTCAGCCTCCCAGCCGCGTGAGGAGGAATTCCATCTGGGGCGCACGTTAATTTAGTCCGAGTCTGTGGAAGGGGAGGAGGATAGGAAATCTTTTCAAGTGTGCCTCTCGCTGTGTTTAGGATCTATCACTTTAATTAGTAAATAATCAGCAGCTAGGTTTCACATCGCTACCTGATTATTCCAAATAGCTGTCCATATCATTATTTATGATATTATGAGCCTTGCTCGAGTGGATGTAATATTTGCCTAGGTACCAGTACTTCTGGGTTCTGTTGCTGACCGTCCGTAAAAGCAGCCTAATGATGTGGCAGCTTGGTCTCTGTGAATGATGCAATAGATGCAATCGTGCTCCCATGCCACAGGCATCCCTCACTAGAAACAAACTCCGAGGCCACCAGCAGATCATTTTTAAGCTTCATGTTGGCAGCTGAGCATCCCTGGCAAGTGCTAGACATTTCTAGAACCACAGACTCCGCATCTGGCCTTTTGAATACTGACAGCCAAACCCTGGGCCTTCAGAGGTCACCCTGGGTCCATGATCTGGAAACGAATTCCTTTCCTTCAGTCCTGTAGCAAGTCAAGTCGTTCTTGGTCTCTGCCTGCGAATTTGAGCAGAGACGTGTCATCTTTTGTCATCACTTTTCCTTTCTGGCAGTGCAGGAAAGCATTTAGAGAACTCCTGCCGATCCCCTGAAGGGACAGAAACAATATCTCATTCCTCGTAAATGAGAAGATCTTTCACATAATTGGACATTGCCCCCATTAACCCTGGCCACCTCCTGCCAAGTGTTTCTTAGGCAAGGCGTGGGTCACTGGCCCCCTACAGCACATCTTTTGAGAGCCCTCTCACCACTCTGGCCCCCTTTTTTCGGTTGGCGTGCCGAAACAGAGCAAAGCCGCCCCTGCGTAAGCTGACCAGCACTCAGTTCTTGGTGACAACTGCTGCGGTAATTCAGAGGAGTCTGGATCCTAGACTTAACATCAGGAAAGGTGGGTTCTACTTCCTTCTAAGTCCATGAGCCTGCCATACAGTCACACCAAAGGATGTTTGCAGTGAGCTCTCGGGGCCCCTGATGCCAGATTATCAGCTCCACCCACAGCCATCAGCTCCACCCCATGAATATCATGAGGCATTCATTTCTTTGGTGTCAAAGGGTTCGTTTTCCAGAATCCAGACGAAATGGGTGTCCTTGAAAGGAGTCACATGTCTCTGCCTGACATCTTCGGTGTCAGCCTTCATCTCACTAAACAGTAATAAGACAGGTTTTGCAGGTGGTTTTGCCTGTTGTGTGCACTGGTGTATTCCAAGCACCTAGAATACAGTTGACTCATCAGCCCTTAATAAAAATGTGTTGGATGAATTAGTGAATGAAAGATGGGTAGAGGAGTAGGAGGAAAAATATACATTTTTATCTAACTTGAATGCAAATCCAAATCCTTGTTGAGTTCTCAGTGGTAAGGTCATCAGAAACCTCAGCAGCTGGCCTAGAAAATTCATAATGTTGAGTATTACCGTTCATCTAATGACAATGTATAGCTCACTATGTAAATGATTGGGCTTTCCTGGTGGCTCAGATGGTAAAGAATCTGCCTGCAGTGATGGAGACCAGGTTCACTCCCTGGGTCGGGAAGATCCCCTGGAGAAGGGAATGGCAACCCACTCCAGTATTCTTGACTGGAGAATCCCATGGACAGAGGAGCCTGGTGGGCTATAGTCTATGGGGTTGCAAAGAGTCAGACATGGCTGAGTGACTTTCCTTTTAATTTTTCTTCATGTAAATAATTAACATAGTGAGCTATAAGAATGAGGATATATAGATGAGAATATAAAAGTTCTGTTTCCCATCAGAACTCCACCTCGTGAATTTTAAATTACCAGAGATATCAGACTTGCAGATGAAAAAACTTCAGTAATCTTCACATCCACTCACCTTGTACCAAATACTTTTGCAGCTGCCTACCAGATTAGAGTAACTGGGTCTGTGCGAATGCATCCGATCTTTTCTTTAAAAGACACACTTGGTCCTTTGCCAGGGAGCATTTTCTAAGTGCATGAAGCAGAGGTGAAAATAAAGGGAGAAACTGTCTTCGACTGGGCTGTTGCCCACGAGGTAATCTGGCTTTGTCACAGATACAGCGATGGGGTCGAAAACAGGGAGTCTAATCTCATTCATCTTGCAACTCACTTCTTACATCAAGTCCCTGTATATTTGTTGAGTGCCTATTGATCAAGACCTTGCACGCGTCTGCCCATTTCAATTTGAGATATGACTCTTGGTGTAGATTGAGTAACGATGAATCTCCCCCAGTCGATGCTGTGTAGAGAGAGCTGGATGGGAGAGCAGTCCTCTGGGGCAGCTGCTTTGGGATATAAAGGAGTCCTGGGCAGCGGGAGACTGCAGTCTACGCCAATGGGAGGTGAGGACCACCAAAAAAGACCTAGCCCTTGTAATCTGTTTTTGCTGCCTGTGTTTCCTGTTGTCAATGCTGTGTCTATTCTGCAGTCATGAACCGAAGCACAAAAAGACGCATGAGATATTGTACTCATATGTCTGGTGTCATACTTTGGAGCAAAAACCTTGCAGTGGTAAATAAATAACTTCTAACAGGGTCAGCTGCCTCGTGTGTGCGTGTATGTGTTTAAGCTCCCGTTTCTTACTTTGGACATGGGTTTCCCTGGTGGTCCAGTGGTGATGAATCGGCTTCCTGATGACCCCACGCACCACAGCTGCTGCAGCCCGCACACCCAGAACCTGTGCCCCACAACAAGAGAAGCCCCCACAGTGAGAAGCCCAAGCGCGGCAGTGAAGACCCTGTGCAGCCATCGATGAACAAACAAGTATTTTTTAAAAGATGAAGCATAAAAATATAGCAAAAAACTTAGACGTAGGCAATGCAGAAAAATAAGCCTATGAACACATGTGAACTCCTGCCAGGTTTTATAAAACTTGACAAATACAGTTGAAATCTCCTTAGCCTCTCACTCAGGACATCACCATCCTGAACTTGGGGTTTCTCACCTCAAACCTTTCTATTTTTACTACATGTATGTGTAAACCTCATAGAATAGTCTGTGTTTTTAATTTCAAATTGTATTGCATTATTTTTGCTCCACGTTGAAATTTTGAACTTCCTCCATGCGGATTTCTGTAGCTCTAGTTCCTTTACTTTTTGCTGCTGTGTTATTTTCTGTTGCATGAATATGCCACAGTAGCATTCCCCTATTGACACACGTTTAGATATTTCTCTCTTTTTTTGTGTGTGTTGGAGGAACTGCTGCTGTGAACGTTCCCAGGCAAGGCCTCTGGGGGCTTGAACTTTATTCTTGACAAGGAAAGATGGAAACTGTTTCCTCTAACATAGGCCCAAAATAACACCCCCATCACTGGAAGAGGCGGGGCAGTGGCTGAGCATCCACCTGTGCTCCAGGTGGCTGGCAGGGACGAGGGAACTTCAGAGTCCTATCATCTTAGGGCCTCCTCGTGGCTGCTGCCACCCCGGCTTCAGGAGGAAGAGGCTCAGACAATGAGCCAGGGGAAGGGCCTGAATTTTCAGGTCAGTAGGAAATCAGGCAGTTTATGTGGAATTAAAACCAAAGGCTCTGAAAAAGGATGCTGCTGCTTAATCACTCAGTTGTGTCCAACTCTCTGTGACCCCATAGACTGTAGCCTGTCAGGCTCCTCTGACCATGGAATTTTCCAGGCAAGAATACTAAAGCAGATTGCCATTTTCTACTCCAGGGGATATTCCTGGCCCAGCGATCGAATCCACGTCTCTTGCATCTCCGGCATTAGCAGGTATATTCTTTACCACGAGCACCTCCTGGGAAGCCCTCTTAAAAAGGATGCTGCTGCTGCTACTGCTAAGTCGCTTCAGTCGTGTCTGACTCTGTGTGACCCCATAGATGGAAGCCCACCAGGCTCCCCCATTCCTGGGTTTCTCCAGGCAAGAACATTGGAGTGGGTTGCCATTTCCTTCTCCAATGCATGAAAGTGAAAAGTGAAAGTGAAGTCGCTCAGTCGTGTCCGACTCTTAGCAACCCCATGGATTGTAGCCTCCCAGTCTCCTCCGTCCATGGAATTTTCCAGGCAAGAATACTGGAGTAGGTTGCCATTTCTTTCTCCAGGGAATCTTCCCAACCCAAAGATCGAACCCAAATGGGCTCTGAAGCCCAAACTAAGATTTGAGAATCTGGATTTACCAAAAATAAAAATGAAAGAGGCAAGAAGAGTTTAGGGATGATTTTATACTGGGCTTTCCACTGAACCACCTTAAATAACAAACTCGGCCCCAGCCTATGAAATAACTCAGGTCTAGAGCACTGCATTTGGGAGCTGGGCGACCCAGCTTCACTGCCACCTTCATGCCTCTGGGTAAGTCGCTTGCCTCTGGGCTTATGCCCACATCTATAAAATAAGTTTGGACAAAATGATAACTCTTCAAAATTTAATGTGTTATGATTTGGTAACTGAGACTTCTCATGTGAATCCTTGGCCTCCAATCTCATGTGTAAAATGAACTAAGCCCACGTGCATGGGCCCCTGCCTTCCCTGCCCTGGGCCAGGTTTCCTGACAGCCCCTTGCTCTTCCAGACAGTATGTGACATTACCTGAGGCTCTGAGTCATTCTCTTCTCATGTGCTTACTTGCTAATGGAGCCGGTGGTGATTTTTCCACAGAAGAGTTTCTACTTTTGAGAGTCAACTGGAAGCAACACCGTTTCAAGAGCTCAGAACCCTAGCATCTGCTCTCTCTTCCACCCTGGGCGGATGCCTGGCCAGGGAAGAGCCATCGGATGTGGCTGTGGATGGATTCAGGGGGTGGGGCTTTTCTCGGTACCAGCCTTGGAGAACTGCCCCCTGCACCCATCCCTCGTCTCCTAAAGAGGAGCCAGCACAGGTAGTCCCTGGCAGGGCCCTCAGCATCATCCCAAAGCCAGAGACGGAGACAGGTGCCTACCTGGGAGGAGGTGGGAAGAAGCCCGACTTAGGACTGGAAGTCAGACTTTGCCATAGAAAGCAGTCTAGAAAGCTCGTCCTCAACCAGGTGAAGTCTCTTTTCAAGGCAGAGTGGCTGGAGCCTGGCTTCCCATCCCAGTTTCCCAACATTCTTCCTTGGTGTCTCAGGACAAGTGGATGATGGCAGAATCCTGTTTTAGAAATGCAGAGATTCAAACCAGGAACAAGCCAGGAGAAACCTGGTTTTCCCACCAAAAGCAAACCAACTCTCTTTGTGGTCTCTTTGCCCTCAAGGGTCAGGTGAATTGAGCTCTTGACCAGAAGACGGTGCCCTGAAGCCCTCTCTCTAGGCTGAGAAGGAAAAGAGGGTCGAGGCAGAGGCTGCCACGCCAGCTGTGAGATAGGTATTGGTGGCTCTGTATTGCAAAGTAACAGGCACTCCCTCAGCCAGGCTAGGCCCTGGAATTCTAGGTGCAAAAAGGGAAACCTAGGCTTCCTAGCATCTACTTCACCCTGATGTGAGAGGTGACAGTAATGATAATAATGATCCTGCTCATCATGTTGTAAGTCTCTGCTCTGTGCTGAGCCCAGAAGATGCAGACTCAGATACGTGACTTGTCCAAGGTCTCACAGCTTGTAAGAGGCTGAGGGGGAACTTTGAACCTGGTACCACTCAAAACTATGACAATCCTAGACAGCATATTAAAAAGCAGGGACATCACTTTGCCGACAAAGTTCCATATAGTCAAAGCTATGGTTTTTTCAGTGGTCAGGTGTGGATGTGACAGTTGGACCATAATGAAGGCTGAGGACTAAAGAACTGAAGCTTTTGAATTATGGTGTCGATGACTCTTGACTGCACGGAGCTCCAACCAGTCAATTAATCCTAAAGGAAATCAACCCTGAATATTCACTGGAAGGACTGATGCTGAAGTTGAAGCTCCAATCTTTTGGCCATCTGATGTGAAGAGCCAGCTCATTGAAAAAGACTTTGATGCTGGGAAAGATTGAGGGCAAGAAGAGAAGGGGGTGACAGAGGATAAGATTGTTGGGTAGCATCACCCACTCAATGGACATGAATTTGAACAAACTCCGGGAGACTGCAAAGGACAGGGAAGCCTGGCGCGCTGCAGTCCAAGGGGTCACAAAGAGTCATACATGACTTAGCAGCGGAATAACAACACTGCTCTAACGCTAAAGTCCAGGCTGCGGTTTAGAGCCCATGGGCAGAGTCTGTACTAGAAAGGCAACAGATGCGTAGGCAGTTGTTTAAAAAGGCTGTCTGAAACCACGAACCCAGACAGTTGCCATGCTGGAAGGGACTGGAAAGATTCTCTTCTCTAAGGAGACCCGGGAGCACCTGCCCGAGGGCTGTGGGACATTGTCCAAAGGACAAGTGCAATTTGGGGTGGAAGAGAACTTAAGTAAGTGCCTCAGGCGCCACCTCAGCTCTGTAGAGAAAGCGCTGGGTTGGGGCCAGATGTTGCCAGCGGCCAGGTGCAGGGTTCTCCTAGGCAAGGGAGGAAACTGAGACAGAGACAGGCAAAGTGGAGGCAGCACTGCTGGGACTGCACTTTCACCAGGCGAGTGGAAGTTACACTCATTCATTCATCCCTTCAATAAACACAGATTCAGTTCAGCTCAGTTGCTCAGTCATGTCCAATTCTTCGTGACCCCATGAAACTGCAGCACGCCAGGATTCCCTGTCTATCACCAACTCCCAGAGCTTGCTCATACTCATGTCCATTGAGTCAGTGATGCCATCCAACCATCTCATCCTCTGTCGTTCCCTTCTCCTCCTGCCCCCAATCCTTCCCAGCATCAGGCTCTTTCCCAATGAGTCAGCTCTTCGCATCAGGGGGCCCGAGTATCGGAGCTTCTGAACACTGATTAGGTGCCTATTATGTGAGGATGTGATAGCAACCACACACAGTGGTATTAAAAAGTCTCTACTTTTCTATTGTGGACTTCATGGTCTAAAGGAGGAAGACCAGACATAGAATACACACACATGTCAGTTACATAGTTGAAAACTGGAGATAAGATCTGTGAATGAAAACATCAGGAGGAAAGATGAACAATGTCTCAAGGGTGGCTATTTAGACGGTGTGATCAGGAAAGACCCCCTGAAAAGGAGACATTTTATCTGACACTTAAAAGATGAAAAGAGCTCAGCCAGGCAACTGTCCTGGGGAAAACCATCTCAGACAGGGGGCACACTGAGCTGGGAAGTCCTGCAATAGAAGGGAGCTCTGTGAGCTTGGGGCAACAGAGAGGAGGCCAGGGAGCACGGGCAGAGAAGGAACCAGGAGGCTAGGAGGCTGGCAGGGGCTGGACCACACAGACTGATGGGTTGTGATCAGGACTTTGGGATGGAAGCGATGGGAAACCTTTAGAGGGTCCTTAACTGGGAAGACACCACAACTGGGTCTGTGTTTTCAAAGGGTCACTGTAGAAACTCACAGAGCAATGGGTCTTCAGGCCAGTTCCCTGAGTCTTCTCTCTGGGGTGAACTCAACTTGCCTTTTGAACCTTGGAGAGGGATGCTGGGGGCAGCTGTGGAAAGGGAGGAGCGGAAGTAGACTGGGCCTCCCCCCTTGCCACATCCTCCAAGCCTTGCTTTGAGGAGACCCAGCTCAGGGCCAATGGAAGATTTATCTTTCCCTTGCCTCCCAGCTGCAAATATAGGTCAGATCCAAAGGCCAGCAGTGGGGTGGGGCCGACCCCAGTTCACCTGGGCCGATTAGACGCGGACAGCTGTACCCATTTGCTCTTTCTGCCCTGGGAAAAGAAGAGAAGCGAACATTCTGCGGAGACTGCAGAATGGCCTTCAGGACAGGAAGCTCTGAGTCACCGAGGGGCTGGAGGGACGATGGCAGGCACTGAGCACGTTGAGGTTCAGAAAAGAGGAGAGGGACGGCCCGTGACTGGAAGCTGGGCTGGAGCAGGCAAGAGCTGAAAGGGGGCTCAGCACCTGGGAGGAAACACTGCAAACACTTGTCTATGTTTTCCTCCAATGTGTGCCCATCTTTCTAAGACAATCTGAGCCAGACATCACTTATCACCCACCCCCGTAGCAGTGCCATTAGCAAACTGTTGGGAAGGACCCTCCCTGGGGAAGAAGTTTGCCAGTGGAGAATCATGCAGGTGGTCGGATGAAGAATTAGAACACTGTTCATCCAAGATCCCCTGCAGGAGGGCATGGCAACCCATTCCAGTATTCTTGCCTGGAGAATCCTATGGACAGAGGAGTTTGGCAGACTGCAGCGGTCCCTCGGGTTACAGAGAGTCAGACGGGACCGAAGCAACCTTGCCTGCCTGCCTGCCTGTCTCATCTGCAGTAGCTCTGAGAATTTTGTGGGGTAAATGTGTGTGGGGGCGAGAGATTCATTTTAAATGGTTTTGGTGGCACCTCTTTTTAGCCAGACGGGCGGGTGAGGTGTGTAGGTTACCAGCTGGCAGTGGCCTTGAATGGTGGAGAAGCACGAACAGCAGGAACAGGACTCAGAAGGCCCCTCCAGCTGCTTCTGACCAGCGAGCAGGCAGGCAGGCGTCTCACCTGACGCCCAGCGTGGGGCGCACTCTGAACCACCCTGGGCACGGCTGGGAGAAAGGCAAGAAGGCAGAGATCTGACCTCGGCGAGTGAATTTGAATGCTTTTATTAACAATCTTCTTACATTACGAGGATAATATGACAAAAGGAAAGTTTCTGCGTACATATTATGATAAACCAACATAGCTCTATTTGTATCCAGTGTTCTAGGTCCCGTCACACAGGTACTATAAAGCGTAGTCTGCAAAATAATAACATCGAGGGTTTTTTTTAAGAAAGAAAGTATTAACATATTAATATGTATGTGATAATAGACTCCTAGGTATTTCCCCCCACCCCCACTTTATTTTCCTCTGTGATTGAAATGAAACGGTTCAGCAGCGTGGGGGTGGAGAGGAGGAGAGAGACAACGGGGCTGAAAAAGACGGAATTAGACTGCTGGCTCTTCCAGAGAGACAAAAGTGAAGAAACTGAGGGTGCCCCGAGGGCAGCCTGGCCCGAGCAGTGTAGTGACCGGCCGTCCTCCTCTGGACGGAGGGCCTGGCGCCCTGGATGCCCCGAGGATGCTCTCTCTCTGAGGTACAGTGCATTGTGGGATTGCTACCCGAGGATGCCCATCCCCTGGCCACCGGTCTGACCCCCCGCAGCGGGAGGAAGGCTCGGGCCGGGCCTGGTCTCTCTTGAGCCAGGCACTGGAGGGTGTTCGGAGACCCGGTTGGCAGCTAGCGGTGGCTCAAGGAGACCAGGGTGGACGTGGAGTGGAGAAGAGGTGGGCATTGGCAGAACAGACACCCCCCGCCCCAGACTGCAGGTATCAGGGGGCTCTGCTGGAGACTGAGGTACCTTGGTAAATGGTATGGAAGTGTAGGACGGAGGTCAGAGGAGGCTCAGAGATGGGAGGTGAGCCCAAAAGGCAGAGGCTGGCCTAGAGGGCAGAGGGTGTGGCCACCCTCTATCTCCCATCCTCTGTGGCCCGATTGGCCCCTCCTCCTCTACCTCCCCGGCAGGAAAGAAAGAATCGTGAGAGAAACCTGGAAGTGAAACGGATTTCTGATCCCGTCAGGGCCGCAAAGGCCCTTCGTCACGCAGCCGGTGGCACCGGTGACCCCTCGGGCCCCCAGAAGTGCCGGCCATCCAGGAGCAGGGGCTGGGCCGAGCCGAGGGAGGCACTCTCCCCGGCGGAAGTGGATGAGCGTGGGGCGTCTGGCTCAGCCTCTGCCTCGAGTCACAGAATCAGAACAGTGTACGTGAACTAGACCTGCCTGTTAACGGTGGTGCAGGTGGGGCCAGGGGACCACTGGGCACAGGAGAGGGTGGGGGGCGCTGTCCTGAGTGCGGCCAGCAGCAGCAGCTGTGCAAAGTGGGCTGGGCCAAAGCCCCGCTTCTGAACTTGAGTTGCCACTGAATTTATGAGTGTGCGGATATGTCTCTTTCACCCTTTCCCATTAGTTGACACCCTGCCCTGCCCTGGCCGGAAAGCCTCTGGATGGTGGGCAGCGCTGACTGGTGATGCTGCCCTGGCAGGCAATGAAAGAGTGGGCGAGGGAGGCCAGGACGGCTGTACTTCAGAGGCTTGGCCTCCAGGGCAGGGGTGGGGGGCAGCAAAAAGCATCTCAGGTGGGGAGGTGGGGGTGGCGGCATCGCTCCTGGACCCGTCTCGGTCCCATTTGCAGCTCTCCCATTGCCACCAGTGCCGCTCATTCTTGTGGGGGGGTGGGTATCGGGGGAAATTGTGCAGGGTCCCTCTCCCAGGGGGGTCAGAGGCCACATCCTACTGCTGGGCAGCAGGGACCACCCAAGCAGAGGCTTGTTGGGAGGCAAAGGGGCCACTTCTGGAGGGAGCCCAGGGGGTGAGGATCTCCTTTCGACCTCAGACTAAGCCTGCGTGTGGAAAAGGAGAGAAAAGTGCACGGGAGAGGGCCGGGGCCTGACTACTATGCTCTCCAACACGCTGGGTAGGAGGCCCCATTCCCAGCAAACCCCACCTGCTCAGCTGCCCGGGCGCCCCTGCAAAGGCTCCATGTCCTCCGTCTTCTCACAACACAGCGACAGGCTTTCCCGCTGCTCTCCCAGCTCTCTATAGACTCTATTTTTTATATCTATTTAAAACATAGAAATGTATAAATATATAGGATATTATTTATAGATATATAGACGTGATTTCATCTCTTACTCTGTGTGTATACGTACTGCATATGTCCATATATACAATATATATGCTGTAGCATCTGTATTATACACTGCACATACCCCTGCTTCCATGCACTCTCCTAGGGAGACTGGATTGCATAGGTATTTCCAGGGCGATACCATTGAAGGGATGGGGTGGGGGTGGGGAGGGCCAGATGAAAGAGGAAGGCCGTACCATTTTTCCTCCCGCAAGGGCACTTTTTCTCCCTCTGGCTAACACACAAAGATCACCTCAAAGGTTTCTTAAAATATTACAGCTCCAGACACTCAGCTAAAGCACCTTGTCCACAGAGAGCAGAGAGGCCTTCCTCCAAGCAGGAGAAGGGCCCCTACGGATCCCTGGACATAATCTTCCCTCCTCAAGACTGGAGGAGGGAGCCAGCCCCACCTCCCCCGGGGGAAATGGGGCTGTCCCAGGCTCACCTGCCTTGTGAACAGGCCTTTCCCATCTAAGGCGGCCTGGCCTCCCTGCGTCGGCTCTCCTAGGCTGGCCTGCTGCTTGAAAGGGCGAGAGGGGATGAGGGCCAGAGCCTTCTGTCCAAACTGGGTGTAGGGACCAAGAAAGAACATGAATTCTACTTGGAAATCAGACCGGAAGCCACAACGAGCTCTAGATACAGAATTCTTGTTCCTACAGGTGAGAAAACAAAGGGGAAGAAATCAAGAAGTTCTGTTTCAACCCCCAAGCCACTTTCTGGACCCCACGAGGCTCCAGGTAAATAGCCAAAATAGCGCCTACTCCACGGCCCAGGCTGGGCCACGTCTGGTCCACTTCAGCCCTGCAATCATTTTCAGCACTCGACACACTTTTGCCTATTTTTTCCTTCTTGGCAACACTTCAAAACAAATGCAAAATATTTAAACATCACCTTAAATAATTACAAAGTCCCTTCTCCAAGTCAAAGGCGCAACATAAGCAAGTCAAGGAGAGGAGGCTCAGCAAGACAATTCAACATGGAAACACTAGGTGGGAGCCAGGGTGGAAACCTCCAACCGCCTTAGATTCAGGGCTCAGCACTGAATGCAACTAACCAGGGATCCAGGAGATAGAGCCTCCGCTCATCCTTCAGTGAGGATGAGGAAATGAGGGTCCGAACAGCACTAGATGTGCCCAGCAGCCATCCAAGAAGAAAGAAAAAAGAAAGAAACAAATAGCTGGTGTTGTAGATGCCCAGACTGTAATACTCAATCAGGCAGGTGAAACTTGAAAACTGGCAAGTGGCTAGAGTTGCAGACAGGGCTGGGCTGCATCATATTCACAGACAGATACAAGATGGCAATGGGTCTTTTTGTTTTTTCCCTCCATTGGGAAAAAGCAGACCATTTTTAATGACAAGGGTTTCTGGCTCCCAGCCTCTGTCACGTATCTGCTTGGTACCATCGGCCACAAACCTGATCTCATTTCCCACCCACTCCACGAACCGAAGAAAGTCACTAACTGGTCAAGCCAATGAGGACAAGCCTGACTCTAGAGACACGAACATGTTTTTCTAAGTCAATGGTTGTCACTCCTAAGCCAGGGGTTGAATTTAAGGGCCCTGTCTCTTGTCTATCAGCATGCAAGGATCACTTGGCCACAGCGTTTTATACTCATCGATGAGAGGTTAGACTGCCCAAGCATGTGGGCAGACCCCGAGAGTCCCCACACCCTAGGAGTCTTTCTCGGAGGCAGAGAGTGGAAACGCCTGGGGTGAAAACCAGGGTAATTGCACACAGCATTCACAGGATAGAAACACTGGAAATTCTGAGGGTAAAGACTCTGTGTCAATGGTAGTGGTGTGTCACCCAAATTGAGCCCTGTCCCCAGGCAAAGTGGCCTTCAGACTGCCATGAGCACCTGGAGTTTTCCAGATGCCTTCTCAAACTTCGGGAATCTCCAGCGAGCCCACCCTCTCTGAGGTCTGGAGCCTGGGTGGCCGGCTCCCGCTCCTCTGAAATGATAAGGTAGACACTGGCATTGGCCCAAAGGATTCTTTCCCCTCTGGATAAAAATTGGAGCTAAGTTTGGCCATGGCCTCCTGAGAGCAAACGGTTGCGGCCCGCCACAGTACTCCGGCAGTCTTCAGCGAGTCTTTCCTCCTGGTTTTCGGATGAGTGGTGGTCTAGGGGATGACTCCCTGTCTCCTGGTGTCGTGGGTGGGGAGGCGCAGGGGTGGGCAGGGGGAGGAATAAGGCATCTGCTGGCTACAAGAAAGGACCCCGACTATTGTTTCTGATCCCTATGGAGGCCCACCCTGCCAGTCATCTCTGCTCCCCCTCGACCCATCTCGGTCCGTGTGATGTCCAGAGGGAGCTCTCCCACAGACCCGGTGGGTTCCGTGCGCAGTGGAGAGGAAGTTGAGGAGGGAAAGGTGGACCCTTGTGCTTTGCACTTGACCACAGATACTGACCCTGATCGGACGAGGGGGATGGCAGGAGAAGACATCGGCTTAAAGTGACGTGCATGAGGTTGGGAATTTCAAAGCTGGAGAAAGGGCTTTGGGTCTCTCCTTGCAGTTTCCTGCTAACTCTCTCCTAGTTCAGAGGAGGGTGGGAAAGCGTGTGAGACTGGGTAGCGGGGATGAGGGCTGAATGTCACCAGGCAGGGGTGCATTGATTTGTTGAAGAAGGCAGCATATGAGGCCTGGCAGTGGGACAGTCGGAGAAAACCAGTTGGTTTTGTTTTGTTTTAACATGCTACATCACTGTTGAAAACAAAAAAAGTTTCAAAAATAATATATAATATATATAATATATTTATATAATGAAAAGCTATTGACTAGCAGCAATGATTCTAAA
>SJYC01111480.1:0-17014 GCA_006408675.1 Madoqua kirkii
GACCATGGGGGTGGGGGGAGGGGGTCTGTGGGGGGCGAAGGTCTGGCGGGACAAGGAAGAAGGGGTGACGTGTTCAGTGTCGCCGACAGTTCCACTCTGGCTCTCATCGGTGGCACGAGGCCTCAGAGACAAAATAAACCAAGAAGGGAGGAAGCCACCAGTCTTCTAACGTCTGAGCCGAGCAGGCTGGGGACACCGAGGCCTTGCCTGTGGCCAGATCATCCCATCCTTTGCCCACCCTCTGCCAAATGAGAGGGGTGGCTCCTATAGACAGACTATAGACAATGCAGGTCTTCCTCCCTGTCTCCAAATATAACCTGCATCCACAATGTAGGACCTCTGCAGATACGATACGCATACATCAGATGTGGGAACACGGACAGAAGTTTTTAACAGCTCACGCACATTTGTTTAAAGAAAACTCCCCTGCGAGGTATACTGGTAATAAAATGAACAAAAGAGCATTGATCAAGACTCCTCTAGATGAAACCACTACTTGCCTCAGGGAGTAGGCAAGTGGCTATTTCTAAAGCTTATATCTCAGCTGTGTGTGTGTGTGTGTGTGTGTGTGTGTGTGTGTGTGTGTAGGCTGATGCCTTGAGAGTCCTGTCTGACTTCTTGTTTGTTCCTTTCTTTGAGGACATCTCTACCCTGTTCAAAAAAGGAAGCGTTTGCGGGCATAGACGCATTCCTCACTTTTCCACTACCTTCCTGCCAGGCTGCAGGGCTTGCCATCAGCCTTATTGCAAAAGAAGAACCCAATCTCTAGAGACTCTCATCAGAGTTATGCATAACCCAGGGCACAACTTGCATTGACATCTCCTGCCACTGAACTCTAGCAGGCATTTCTTGATTATTAAAGGAAAAAATAATATACCCCCAAACACATTATATGATTATAAAGACAGAGTATAAATAATTCATGTAAATTGAACACATACTTTTCATTTTACGTGTTTTTAGCCAAAAATCGTTGCCCTAGTGGGGTCTGGACTTCTTGGCTCTGCATTTCCCCCACATTCCCTGGATCTGAATGGAATTCTGTTATGGTCTCCCACACCAGGTAAAAAACAGGAATGCAAAGGGCTCACGTCCTCCTTTTTCCCCAGGATTTCAAGCTCCATTGTGAGGCAGTTTTGCCTTCAGTATAACAGGTAAAATGTTTAGGATCCAGGGGACTGGAAGGAGGGACTCAACAGCCCAAGGACGGGAGAGGTGGCACAGGTGGGGACTGGCAGGGGTCACAGTCTGACTGACACCTCTGATTCAGACAGTGAAGGAACGCCCATCAGGGAGTGAATGGAAGCCTCTCAAGCCGGGTGGGAGGGGGAGAAAGTCCCCTGATCCAGATACACAGCTCACCCTGTCCAAAGATCAGAGGTCTGATTCTGCCGGACCAGCATGTCAGCCAAGAGACCAAGAGATCCCTCTCGTAAAACCAAACAAGAAAAAAAAAAAGGCAAGAACATACACCCAAACCCAAACCCCTCAACCCCCAAACAAGAACATAAACAAAATGAGCTACCTAAAGGCGATGACTGACCCGTCATTTTAGCTTATGCGAGTTGGTGACAGTCAGGTGGGAGCCCGTGTAGCCCCAGCACATGCTTCTGTGAGTGAAAAGGAGTTTCCACGTGTGTTACAGCTGCCAAATTTTGTAGACAAGAGTCAGTTTCTGACATTATTCCAATCTGAAAGCTCCCAGTAGCTTCTGCTGGACGTGTCACCTTGGTTTTCAAAATTTTTTTCAGTGTGGGTTTTTATAGATATATATAATATAATATATATTTATATAATATATCAAAGCTTATGAGTATAGATTAAAAAAATATTCAACAGCTTAGTGAACTCTGCAACGCCAGCTTCCTAAATATCCGGATAAAACTCTGACCCGGGGTCCACGGTCTGCAGCAGTGGCTTTTGCTCCAGGGCAGACATCCTGCTGAGGACCTCGGCGGACAGCGCATAGCTGTTGCCAGACTTCTCCTCAAACCAGCTGTTAAAAATAATATACCCCCAAACACATTATATGATTATAAAGACAGAGTATAAATAATTCATGTAAATTGAACACATACTTTTCATTTTACGTGTTTTTAGCCAAAAATCGTTGCCCTAGTGGGGTCTGGACTTCTTGGCTCTGCATTTCCCCCACATTCCCTGGATCTGAATGGAATTCTGTTATGGTCTCCCACACCAGGTAAAAAACAGGAATGCAAAGGGCTCACGTCCTCCTTTTTCCCCAGGATTTCAAGCTCCATTGTGAGGCAGTTTTGCCTTCAGTATAACAGGTAAAATGTTTAGGATCCAGGGGACTGGAAGGAGGGACTCAACAGCCCAAGGACGGGAGAGGTGGCACAGGTGGGGACTGGCAGGGGTCACAGTCTGACTGACACCTCTGATTCAGACAGTGAAGGAACGCCCATCAGGGAGTGAATGGAAGCCTCTCAAGCCGGGTGGGAGGGGGAGAAAGTCCCCTGATCCAGATGCACAGCTCACCCTGTCCAAAGATCAGAGGTCTGATTCTGCCGGACCAGCATGTCAGCCAAGAGACCAAGAGATCCCTCTCGTAAAACCAAACAAGAAAAAAAAAAAGGCAAGAACATACACCCAAACCCAAACCCCTCAACCCCCAAACAAGAACATAAACAAAATGAGCTACCTAAAGGCGATGACTGACCCGTCATTTTAGCTTATGCGAGTTGGTTGACAGTCAGGTGGGAGCCCGTGTAGCCCCAGCACATGCTTCTGTGAGTGAAAAGGAGTTTCCACGTGTGTTACAGCTGCCAAATTTTGTAGACAAGAGTCAGTTTCTGACATTATTCCAATCTGAAAGCTCCCAGTAGCTTCTGCTGGACGTGTCACCTTGGTTTTCAAAATTTTTTTCAGTGTGGGTTTTTATAGATATATATAATATAATATATATTTATATAATATATCAAAGCTTATGAGTATAGATTAAAAAAATATTCAACAGCTTAGTGAACTCTGCAACGCCAGCTTCCTAAATATCCGGATAAAACTCTGACCCGGGGTCCACGGTCTGCAGCAGTGGCTTTTGCTCCAGGGCAGACATCCTGCTGAGGACCTCGGCGGACAGCGCATAGCTGTTGCCAGACTTCTCCTCAAACCAGCTGTCCAGGGCTCGCTTGGCATCGAAGCTGGCGATGGGAGGGCCGTTGACAGCAATGGTCAACAGGTCGCTGAGCTGCTCCAGAGTCAGGCGGGAGCGGTGGTTTTTGCGAACTCGCTGCAGGGCATTTCGGCCTTTCTCACAGCAAGCGGTGGAGGTGGGGAGGACTTTGAGGACCTGGATGATCTTGTTCAAGAGTGGAAACCGCTGCTTGTACTTGCAAATGTGGCCGATCAGGTCTTTGAAGCCGTTTTTGGTATAGTAATCAGCCTTGAGTTCCCGCCACTCCATCAGCAGACTCCCCCGGGGGTCCAGCCCTTCCCTGCAGACATCCCGGGAAAAGGTGGGGATGGCTCCAGGTGATCAAAGATCTGAACCATGTCCTCCTTGCCATAGCTCAGGAGCTCGTCGCTGTTCCGGGGCCAGGCGGCCAGGTCGAACACCTGGCAGGCCTTCACAAAGATCCGGCTACGGGAATCGAACCTCTGAGCTAGAATCACTTGGGTCTTCTGGCAGATCTTCTCCCGGATGGACTGGAACTTGGCTTCAGCCACCCTGAGGTTCTTCATGGCGATCCCGTTGAAGCTCTCCCGGAAGTTCTCCTCGAACTCCTGCAGGTATTCCCCGGGGGAGTCGGCCAGCCGGCTGATCTCCTGGATGGCCTCTTCGATCTTGTCGTCCACCTGGGACACCAGGAGGTATTCGCCCTGGAAGACGTAGGCCAGGCGCGAGAGCACTGCGATCACATCCAGGAGGAAGTAGATGAGCTTGATGGACTGGTAGTCCATGAGGAACTGCAGCAGAGCCAGGGCGATGGCCGAGGCGTCCGCCCGCTGGGTCTGGCTGCTGACGTCCTTGAGGTGGGCGACCACCTCCAGGTAGTCCTTGATGAGGGCGTTGAGGACATTCTGCTCGCCGATGATCCACCGCACGGCCCGGATGTCCCCCAGGAACTCCGTCTCCTCGCAGAGCGTGGACGCCGTGGACCGCAGCTCGCACATGAGGCGCGGCGAATAGCGGTAGAAACTGAGCAGCTGCTTCAGGTTGTTTTCCAGCTCCTCCAGGCAGGGGAGCTCCTTCCCGCTGATGGCGTCCAAGATCTCCAGATGGGGCCGGTGCACCATGAAGGGCAGGCACAGCAGCCAAGGCAGCGTCTTGCGGATCGTCATGAACATGCTGGCCCGTAGGCTGGCTGTGACGTTGGCCCCGTCTATGCCCAAGCCCACGGTGGGCTTCTCGTCCTGCAAGCGGATGCCCAAGGCGGAAAAGGCCCGGTCCAGTGCCTGCAGGTAGCTCTCTGTGCTGGAGAACCCCAGCTCCTGCAGGGATAGGAACTCCGTGGCCGGGGGCCCGTCGCTGCTGGTGTACTGGACGTAGACCGCCACCGTGTCGGCCAGCAGGTCATCACTCTGCCCATCCAAGATGATGCTGAGGCATGGCGACTGGCGGATGCGCTCCACCAGGTCTTCGCGCAGCGCCCGGGCGATGTGATGGATGAGGATCTGGCAGTCTCCCTCGTTCATGTACTGGTCCACCACCTTGAGCTCGCATTTCCGCAGCAGCTCGGCCAGCGGCCGGAAGTCCAGGTACGGCCGGCCCTCCAGGGCCAGGTGGTAGGCGGTGTTGAAGAGCAGGGTCATATTGCGACACATCTCCTCCGTCTTCTCAGGGTGCATGCGCAGCTTGTACAGCTGCAGGCACTTCTTGTGCAGGTTGCTCTGGCTGTGCAGCTTGATGGTGTGGATCTTGAACTGCTTGGAGCCGATGATGAAGGCGGAGGTGCGCGAGGACTGCACCGTGTACTGCCGGCAGACGTGGCACACATCTCGTTGAGGGTCGGGGAGTACCGCAGGAACCAGAACTTCTTCAGCCACTCCTGCTTGAAGCGCCGGATCCGCCGCCCGGCGGCCGAGGACATCTTGGAGGGCTCGTCGGCGGCCGTCATGATATCGTTGGAGACGGACTCGTCTGCGGAATCGACCTCCTGGTCGTCGTCCTCCATGATGGCCGGGCCGGAGACCATGCTCTCTGAGGCTGGAAGACAAATGGGAAAGGAACCCGTTACATCTGCTGGGAAGAAAAAACCAAACAAACAACAAACACACACATAGATGTTTCCAAAATGAAGGAAATATGGTCCAGAAGGCAGGTGTCATATTCTGTGAAACAGACTGAATTCCAGCCTGGAATTCATTCATAAGCATCCTTGCCACCCATGCATGTCTCATCCTCTTTGTGGATTAGCCCCGGTGCCACGCTCTAGGCTGCCTGCCCTCACCCTCCACAAGCGTGAGCTCAAGGAACTTAAATATTCCATATCCACTGAAGAGGAAAACTAGGAGAGCCGAGCCCGTGGAGGAACAGAGCACGTCCCAGGTTTCACAGCGGGCCCGCGAGGACGTGGGACTCGTTGGTCACACCACTAAGGTGCCCTCAAATGAAGGCGGCTGGGGCCCCAAGTGAGTTGGGGATCGGAATGCTGTTAAGACACAGGCTTGGAAGAGCGGCGACACCTCATTCTGAGCTAAGGGGTGTGGTTAAAAAGGAAGTGCTGTGTAAATCTCTAATTCAGCTGTGTAGTGAGAAGCTTTCCTTGTGGTTGAGCAACCCTAAAAGGTCCAGGCAGCCAAGAGAAACGGGCAAAGGGAGGTCACTGCCCTGCATTCCCATCAGCAAGGCCGGGGCCTCTCCCCCATGGGACCCCCTGCCTGGGACTGGGAGAGAAGAGAAAGATTGAGTTTAGAAATTGGGCTTTGGGGTAAGACACCGGAGAAAGAAAGTGGGTCAAGAACACAGCACACACCCCCTCATGCAGCGGAATTTCCTTTATTGACATGGAGGAACAAGGGCAAGACATGAAGCTCCCATGGGAGCTGCAAGGCGGCCTGGCGGAGGCAGCTGAGGGCGTGGACTGCGACCGGTGCCCACCTCTGAGTTCCTAGGCCTCTCCCTGAAGGGGGCACCCCCAGAGAGTGCCTGGCCCCCCTCCACACTGTCCACCGCACGTTCCTCCCTCGGACAACAATTTCATCCACACCCACTTACCTGCGGGGTCTGAGAACTCGGGGAGCTCCAGGACCTGCGCTGGCAAGGTGGGGGGCTCAGGAAGCGTGCCAGACTTAAGCATGTCTAGTTCGGCCTGGAGTTCCCGGACCTTCTTCTTTAGGCGAATACAGTTAGGGCAAAAGGAGGTGGTGGGCAGCTCGGGAGGGTCGGACGCAAGGGAGGCCTCGGCGGGACTGTCGGCCTTGAACGAGGAAGGCTCCTCCTCTTCGTCCTCCAGGGGGCCTGCCTCCTTGGAAGCCCCTGGAGGGATCTTCCAGTCCCCGTCCCCCTGGGTCCGACTGGCATTCTGCGTGCCGTGCGACACCGTCACTGCACACTGGCCGTAGGCATCATTCTGCTGCTTGGGGACCTTCCTGATGACCAGGGAAGTGCTCAGCGCGAGCTGGTGGCCTTCTACCTTTGCGGATTCCAGTGAGGCCTCCAACACATCCTTGAAAATGAGGTCGATTTTCTTCTTCTTGGCCTGGGGGTGCACATCTCCCTCGTCAAAGCCACGCTTGTAGGGACTTTTGCCCTGTCTCAACACGGGGAGCTGAAGGGGACCCCTCAGGTCTTCTGGGTTATCCAGAGCCTGCTCAGACTTCTCCTTCTGCAACCTCTTCTCTCCTAGGAAGGAAAACCAGGGTGTGAGGAAGTGGGGAAAAGCCCCGAAGAGGAGAAACCAACAGAAAACAAAGCGCTCCGGTCAAGAAGCCGCTTGACGCATCCCTCTGGGCCTGGCCTGGGGCGGCAGGTATGGCAAAAGCGGGGCAGATTACTCAGTGAAGAATCGGGCTAACCTAACATACGGGTGGGGGGGTTCCCCAAGGTCTTTGACATCATTTACATGGTAGAAAGAAACAGAAATGGATCACGGGGTCTGGAGTCAAAGGACCCCAAAAAGTGGCGAGAACTCCTTTTAAAGAGGCAGTTTCAACGTAGCCTTAAGTATCAAAAAGTGAAAGTGAAAGTTGCTCAGTTGTGTCTGACTCTTTGCGACCCCATGGACTATAGAGTCCACGGGATTCTCCAGGCAAGAATACTGGAGTGAGTAAGCCGCTGTTCTCTTCTCTAGGGGATCTTCCCAACTTGAGTTCAAACCCAGGTATGTTTATAAGTTGAGCAAATGCTGTAGGCGTTAGGAGTTGGAAGTTAAGGAACTCGCCATCCTATCATCCTAAGAGATGACATCCCACGTGATAAGCTGAGTGGGTGGCAACTAAGGGCAGCTAAGGGCAGAAGGAGCTCTCCCGCCTCCAGGCTTCCCCTCCAGTCTTAGCAATTGGAAGATGGCTACTTCACTTGATAGTCGCTCAGTCATGTCTGACTCTTTGGGATCCCATGAACTGTAGTCTGCCAGGCTCCTTTGTCCATGGAATTCTCCAGGCAAGAATACTGGAGTGGGTTGTCATTTCCTTCTCCAGGGATCTTCCTGATCCAGGGATCAAACCTGTGTCTCGTGCGTTACAGGCAGATTCTTTACTGTCTGAACCACCAGGGAAGCCCAACTTGGTAAAAGGTACACAGAGCACTGAGTCTCACTTCTTCCTCCTCCTTGACTGTCCCTTAGGGCAAAGTCCATCTTATAGCAACTGTCCTTTCTAATTCTTCCAGTGACCGGAAGATAGGATGATGCGAGGAAGCATGGCCTGAACCTCTGTGGGTCTCACGATGACCAAGGCAGGAAGAAAAGGGAAGTCAGGGACACCGACAGCTGCTGTGGGGTCCAAGAGGACAGCCTCTGGCATGGTAAAGCAGGACGCGGGGCCACAACGCACGCTCAAAATACAGCCGCTATGTTTCTTTACCTGACAATTCTGACGTTTCCTCTATTTCTTTCTATCGTATAAATGATGTCAAAGACCTTGGTGAACTCCCCAGCAATATATTATGTTAGCCTGATTCTTCAAAATGGCTCATACAGCTGCACAAATTGCTATAGATGTGTGGATGCTGCCTACTCAAGGACAAGGTTATTCAAATTTTCTAGGATGAGCAGGAGATTTCTTTGGGGTCAAGGCTCCCAGAAAAAAAGTCTGTGGGTCAAAGGAGACCTTCAAATGTTATGAAACTGATTCTAAAGCCTCCACAAAACATGGGGGAAACACCACAAAGTAAATCAATGACCCAAAGAGGACAAATAACAAATGAAGTCTTTGAATACATGTATAGATGCATCCTGTTCTTAAAAGATAACCACAAAGGAATAATTTATGCTCTTTAGGAAGCAGTTCTGGGCTCCAACTAATATTCCTACTTAAAGCTGCTCAGTCGCTCAGCTGTATCCAACTCTTTGTGACCCTACGGACTGTAGCCTGCCAGTCTCCTCTGTCCATGGGATTTCCCAGGCAAGAATACTGGAGTGGGTTGCCACTTCCTTCCCCAGGGGATCTTCCCAACCCAGGGATCGAACCCGCATCTCTTGCATCTCTTGCTTTGGCAGGAGGATTCTTTACCACTTGAGCCCCCAATGAGAGTGCCTACTTAATAAGGACTAATAATTCAAGCTCTGGACTTTAGCAGGGCTCCAACCTCCAATTACAAAGAAGTCTCCTTCCATGTAAGACCGTAAGTGGTTGAGCGTGGGGGATTCCCCTCTCCAGAGCAGGACAGATCTCAGACACCACTAACCGTGTCATAGACTGCCAAAGCTACAGGCTACGTGGACATACCTAAAGGACACTGAGCCCCGTGGCTGCCCCCAAGGGCCTCAGGGCCAAGTCCACCCTCTGCTCTGACCCTGCCTATCGTGGCTTCAGTTTCCTCCCTATTTCCATCTTCTCAATCTGGCCAGGAATCGACACTCCATCCTCCTGTATCTGCACACATCTTGGCAGACAGATTTCAAGTCTGTTTGCCATGCTCCTTTGAGCCACTCCTGAAAGCTCATGCCCTTCTCTGAGCATTCCCCGTGGGTCTCAGGGCTCTCTGAGGATGATGTAGCTCGAGGTGGTTTGGAGAAGACACTGGGGAGAAAAGACATTACAAATCCAGAAGAATTCAAGAAGATCTTGGCCAAGGGATGGAACCTGTGTCCTCAGATTCAGCTTGGTTTTCTCTTCTGATTATAGGATTCTTTTGGAGATTTCCTGACAGTCTTCATTCATTTCTTCTTTTATCCATTCAACAAAGATTTATTGAGCACCTAATCTGTACCAGACACTTTCATACATGGCATCTGCGGAGATCAAATGGAAACCATTGCAATCATGTCATGGAAACATGCCTTCCCAAATGGAATTGGCAAATATGTGCCCAACACCCAGCTCCAAAGAAGACAAGAGATGAGTGCATCTACTGGGTCTCCTCTCACTGCCCATCCAATCACCAGATACCTTTTACCAAGTCAGGTAGCAGCTGTGTTCTCAGTGTCCACAATTGCTTTTCTCTGTTTTGATTTTGAAGATAGTGTCATTCCAATAGGTCTTTCTCACTCGTTTTTCATCATTTCTCTTCATAGTCCAAATGAAGCTTTATTTACAATAAGCAGGTTGGTCAGAAACATGATATAGTGAGGCTTGGGTGTAGGGTGTGGTTCCCAGGACCAGATGGACTCTGGGTCTTTGGATATGTGGTTTTAGTTCAAGGAAGGTCCTGTTGGAAAAATGACCTGGGCTTACCCATTTGTGCTGGCATGGCTGAGGACGGACTAAAAGAGGCAAAGGGCTAGGAGCTGGGAAATATTTTAAACCACTTTCAAATGATTCATTTAAATGGAGCCTGGATGGACACCCACCCACCAGGCTATGATCCATATATAAACTCACCTTCCCACCTCTCTCCAACCTTCTTCTTCTAAGAGAAACTGTTCTTTCACAGCGTATGATTAGAACAGCTAGGAAAGAGACGAGGAGGAAGGAGGGAAGAAACTGGTTTTGTCCGGGAGGCCAGACAACATTGTAGGTTAGAGATTAGACCCTGGACTGAGACAGACATGGGTTAGGAGCCTAACTCTGCCCCTGCTGACCACTGTATTTATCTGATGAGTGAGTCACTGTATTTATCTGCTGCGCAGTGTCTACACTTGTAAGATGGAGAGAATAATCCACATGCTAACATTAGCATGTACACTATCCATCTAATTCTCACCCCACATTCACAGAGCAGGTGCTAATGGAAATGATTACACAGGACACTGTAGAAAACACGTTTAGCACATATGAAGTACTTAGTAAATACTAAGTTATTGCTGCTATTACTGAGTCAGTGGCAGTTTACAACATCCTTCCATCAATCAGAGTTGGGAAACAGAATCAATTTTGATTATATTATTGGCACTGGAGATTTGTCTCGCTCCCTCATGCTCTGAAACATCTGTAGTAGGGCTCCTGACCCTGTCTGGGGGAGGAGGACACACTGGGGTGCCACTGGTCCATCCCAAAGCAGCTGCTCCAATCTAGCCGTCAGTTTCCCTGAGTTCCTCCGGGTCTCTCCCGTGTATAGTATTTCCCATCGGATTTCCTAGAAGCGCCTACAGAAGCATTTCTGGCCTCGCTGGGGCTCGGTGGGCATGGCCCACCCCCACGTATGGACACTCACCTCGGGCCAGGTTGCGGTGGATGGTCTCCTGGGACATGCTGTGCAGGCGCTTCATGTAGTCCTCGCTGTACCAGACACGCAGCCGCTCCCCCGGCCGGATGTCCCGGCAGGCCCGGAAGTAGATGCGCTCGCTGTGCTGGAAGGCCAGCAGGTTCTGCTCCCTCTCCTCCCGGGAGATGACCACGTACCTGGGGGCGAGGGGGACAGGTGAGAAGGTGCGGGCCACTCTTGGGTGAGTGCGTGCTGGTACCAGGCACGGTGCTGGGCAGGTGCCGGTGGCTGGATGTCCACGAGCATGTGGGCACCTGCCAAACTCTATGGGACAGCTGCCCGTCGAGGACAGGCACCCCAGCTGGAGCCAGTCCCTTGTCTTGCTGTCTGGTGTGACTTCAAGCAAGCCTCTATACCTCTAAGAATCTGTTTGCTGAGACTGGAAATGACACCAGCCCTGCCCACCTCCCAGGTTCTGGTAAACATAAGATTCAACCCCAGATAGACAGGTGACTGAAGACTATTTTTCACTAACTTTTTTTTTTAAGTCCTTATTGAATTTGTTACAAAATTGCCTCTATTTTACGTGTTGTTTGGCCACAAGGCATGTGGGAACTTAGCTCCCCTAGTGGGGATCAAACCTGCACCCCTTGCATTGGAAGGCAAAGTTTTAACCACTGGACTGCCAGGGAATCCCCTCTTCACTAACTGCTGACTGCAGGGGCTCCGAGATACCCGCAGGCCTCTGACGGTGGTAATGGTGAGGTCCTTGAATTGTTTCCAGTACGTCACAAAGCCTAGCAGAAGGAACCCATGTGCCCACGAGATCAATGAGTGAATCCTAAAGATCAAAGTCTTAAAAGAAAAAAAAAAAAAAGGATGCTCAAGGGAGTAGGGGAGGTAGGTAAATAAGAGGCAAGGAAAGGTGAGCTGCAACCACTTAATCTAAGTCATTTTCAGGTAAGGAAACTGGGACTCAGAGAGGCTAAGTCACTTGCTTGAGGTCACACTGCTAATAAATGGGAAATAGGGCATTGAGGTCTATGCTTTTCCCACTAGAACTCACAGCTCCTTTGTGGGCATGTAAAGCATCAGCTTAGCAATGCCCAGAAAACCTTCAAAGTTCTGTCGAACCCTTAGAATTTGCAGCTCTCACTCATTCTCCCTGAAATGACATCTCCAATATCCAACCTGCCACCTCACTCACCTCCAAAAGGTGAGATGATGCAACATTTGCAGGGAGGTGAAGATGTACAGATCAAATGGACAAGAGGACATTATTTGGCGTTTTATGGTTCTGCACTATCCAAGTGCCTAGGAAATTTGCAGTCCAAAAAGGGAGGTCCAAGAGGGAGGAGATGTATGTATACACACAGCTGATCTACTTCATTGTACAGCAGAGACTAACACAACATTGTAAAGCAACCATCTCCCGTTGCCCAAAAAAAAAAAAAAAAAAACCAAAACCACAAACCCACCCTTCTTTTCCTTATGCTATGCTTTGTCTCAAAAGCTAAGGAAGAAATCAAAGTCTGTCCGACTGGCCCAGCCCAGAGAATTGTACTTGGAACAGTCTGAGGGAAACCATAGTTCACAGAAAAAAATCCAAATGGATGATGAATAAATGAAAGTATTCAGCATCACTGATAAGAAATGAGGCGCAAAGTAGCACATTGTATCGTTGGCACAAATAATTTTTTAAGTGATCAGCTCTGTACTGGTAAAGGTGGCAAGACTAGGCTTTCCCATTCTAATGGTGGAGAATAAACTAGCACAACCCTTTGGGAAACAAGTTGGCAACACAGACTTCAGCAAGTATTTGTTCATTCACGTTCACAGCAGCATTATGCACAAGAGTCAAAATGTGGAAGTAACCCAAATGTTCACTGATGGATGAATGGATAAGCAAGATGTGGTATATACACCCAATGGAATAATAGCCGTAAAAAGGAAGGAAGTTCTGATCCATGCTACAACATGAACGATTCTTGAAGACACATACTAAATGAAATAAGCCGGCCACAAAACAACAAATAGTATATGATTCCACTTCTATGAGTCGTCAAATGCACAGAGACAGAAAGCAGAATGGTGGCTGCCAGGGGCTGGGGGAGGGGGGAACAGGGAGTCAGTGTTTGATGGGTACAGAGTTCAGTTGGGGAGGAGGAAGAGGGTTCTGGAGACGGATGCTGGTGCTGTTTATCCAACACTGTGAATGTACTTAATACTACTGAACTTTAACTTAAAATGGTAAATTTTATGTTATGTGGATTTTCCCACAGTTTTTGTAAAATTAAGGAAAAAAAATCTACAATGTTAAGATGTGGATTAAGAATGCAAACTCTGTACACCACAACAGACTTGTTTCACTGCTTATAATAGTGCAAAAGCATCTAAATATCTAAAACCAGAGAAACGATTTAATAAACCGTGGTATATTTGTATGCTGGAATGTTATTCATCTACAGAAAAATCTTTTCAAAGAAACTTTTATGACATGGAAAAACGGTCCCGATATAATGCCAAGTGGAAACAATAGGACTGATGTATTCTTGTTCTAATCGTGCTTTAAAAACAAGCCTGGTAAACCACTTGAAATACACCAATGTTTTAACAGTGATTAGCCTTCATAGATGGTTCTACTTTATAATTTTCTGAACTTTCCAAGTCTTCCTCAATAAGCAATTATTACTGTCAATCCTTCTCCCCCACCCTCTAAAAAAGCCAGTTCCAGTACAGGCTGGCAGTGGGGACAGTCCTGGTGGCCAGTAGCTTTGGGAATCCACATCTTGGTGCCCCAGGCATAGTGCCCCTCACATATAATCTCAACTCTCCAACTGTAGGAGTCTGTTTTTCCTTCATACGTGAGATTTCTTTTGAATGTGCAAACTCTTTTTTCAGTCCCATTTTAGCAAGAGCCTGGGATTTGACATCCAAAATTAATCAGCCTAGTGGTCAGCACAGAGCAGAGCTGAGGCAGATCACCTGACGTGGAAGGTGAACCATTCATTCATGTTTTGTTCTAACAAGAATCACTCGAATCACAGAGCCCAAAGGAAAAAGCATACAATCTTTCCTTTTTCCAGTTTCTAAACAGCTATCTGGCTCTATTACTTTCTCTGACATTCAACTTAAAGAGGAAAAAGTAGATGAGCAACACAGAACGATCAGGGATTTATTCCAAAGAGCAACCTGGTGAAGACGTCAGAAGGTTTAGAAAGATTCAAGTCCTTTTCCCTTTCTAACTCCTCACACTTTGCTAACCCAACAAGAATCGATACTTAGGAAGAAAGGTCCTACTGAGCCTTTCCCTTCTCCAGAGGATCTTCCCAAACTAGGGATCGAACCCAGGTCTCCTGCATTGCAGGCAGATTCCTTACCAGCTGAGCCACTAGGGAAGCCCACTGTTTAGCATAGGGAACTATAATCAATATCCTGTGATAAACCATATGGCAAAGAATATGAAAAAGAATATATATAGCTATATATACACATATATATGTAGGTATAACTGAATTACTTTGCTGCACAGTAGAAATCAACACAACACTGTAAATCAACTATATTTCAGTTAAATAAATTATTAAAATATTTAGGAAGAGAACTCCAAAACTTTGTATAGATCACAAAGTATCTTCAAAGATCAAAACTGGTTCAGCATGCTGTTGTATTTGGTTGTTCTGAAAGTTGGCATTTGAAATAAGATACACATGGGAGCTCTCAGTGAATCATAAACAATCCATTCCCCTGAAAAGATGTTTATATCATTTTTGAAGTAAAGCTAAATGGAGCCAGCTAAGTCCCAACATCAATTATTTCTAGCCAGGTCTCCCACTTTCAAGTATTTTGCAGTAACACCCAAATGGCTGGATCCGCTCCTAGAATCCCTCCGTTCTCACTCAACAACCCCCATATGAAGAAGCAGTCTGTTCCATCACACGGCTGCAGGTGAGCAAGGCCCCTTCCTGGAACAGAAGGCTTCCAGGGAGTGAAAATCTCTCTGTGTGTTGTTTCCAGGTCACTACCTCCTTGGCTGGAAGCAGAGAGTATGTCAGAAGGATGACAGAAAACGCACAGCACAGGCTGATCTGGGAACACTAGTGCTTATTTGACAGTTTTTCAAACCCTTTGAAGCAATCAAGAGGGCGGGTGGTGGTGGTGGTGGGGATGGTGGTGGGGTGGTTCTGGACTGAAACTTTCATGATGATAATGGATTGTTTTTACCCTCAACTCTTTGCTGACTTTGCGTATTGGCTAGACAAGCTCTAAGACAACACTTTCCAGACCTCACCCACTGTGTCTTATCAAGTGCACCAGATTTTCTAACTGGCTCAGGAAATGAACTATCAGTTTCAACTCAAGAGAGAAAACAACCTACAGGGCATCTATTTTGTCGGCGGGGATAAAGGAAGGCCAGGCTCAGACACTCCCACCCAGTGGCTCTGTCTCTGATGGAGAGGAAGCAGCCCAGTCCCTGAGGCAGAGACAGGAAAGGAATGACAGAGGAGAGGCTGGGCTCCGTATTCTGCTAGGCATTGACGTCTCTGGGCTGGGAAGGTCTTTGGGTCAGGCATTCACCCCCTAGGTCCTCACCTGGACTTTAAGAGAACACCACCCAGCCAGCCCTCCCTTGGCACGGCTGGACGCCTCAGACTCTTAGAAGCGATGTCCCCATCTAAAAGCTGACACTGGCTGTTCATTCATTTCCATCCACTGGCACCAGTTTCACCTTCCTGTTTAACTTGCTAGCCCCACATTCCCACTGAAGCCAAGAAAAGGAAGCAGAAAACTTTTCCATCTGAAGTTGACAAGTTCTTGCATCTCTGTGTCCCTTCTGCTTCCTACATGCCCTCTTCTCTCCCCAGGACCAGAGGGAGAGGCCAGCCAGTCACCACTTAGCACCTTGACCTTGGTGGGAAAGACCCCCAGGCCTGGTTTCACACCATTTTGCATCTCCTGGAGATTGGATAATCTTCATTTCCATGACCCTGCTTTTTGGTCAAGAATGGTAGAAGGGGACCTAGATTCCAAGAGATCAAAGACAGGCTGGAATCTTCCAGAAAGTAGACGGATCCTTGGTCAGGACCTGGACATTTCCTGCCTGGGAGAATCTCTTCCTGTGACTGGAAATAAGCCAGGGCAACGCATAGGTCAGGGAGTCCCTTTCCTGCTGAAGAAACTCCCCAGGGCAGCCAGAGGAATTCACTTCATGAGAAGCCTCAGAGCTGGGTGAGCAGGGCTTCACCTGTGCCAGACACCCAGATCAATGGGCAGGTGAGCAAAAAAAGTGAGTGTCTCAGAGGGGGCCCTGAGGTACCCTGGCAAATGGACAGCCCCTGACCCTTCCAGAGTCTCCTGCCAGAAATCATGGGGCTTCTTCCCCCAGGACCCCTAACATATTTTAGGGGACAAAAGGTAAAATTCATTGAGCAACACCTCACTTTTGAGGAGCACAGAAATTAAATACAGTGAAACGATTTCTTATGTGGATGCTTTGCCTCCCTCAGCCCATCAGTTCCTTTCCTTTAAGGGTGCTGAGCACAGGGCGTCTGAAAGCTGATGGGACCTGGAAAATGCCAGGGGCACTCAAGCCCCTCTCACCAACATGTTTTCTCTCTGTCATCTAACCCTTGCTTTGGGGGCCTTGAGGTTTTCACAGGAAGCGAAGAAAGAGAATATACACCAAAGAAAGATGCTGGAGACCAAGTGTGTTCCAAGTGTGAGATCAATTCTTTTTATTGCCATCTTAACAAAAATACTTGGGAAGGCAATCTTTGATTCCAGCATCAGAGGGTGGGGCAATGCCAGGCAATATAGTCAAGCCATCGGGCTGTCAGACAGGGGAGTGTTCACTTTTGGGGATCAGGAACCCCCAAAGAACCCCAGAGTGGGAAAAGGAGCCCAGGACACTGCGGTTGCCCTCCATTCTCCAAACACGGGGCAAAGCTCGGGCTGGGTTTAGAAGCAGACTCCGCGAACGGCCATGGCAGGCACTGGGCACAGCGATCCTCCCAGACCCCACTCTGGCTCTAGGGGGCTGGTGTGGAAGGATGGACGGCTGGGGACATATGGCAGCCTCAGGCCAGGGAGCAAAGAGGACACAGAGCTGAGCTGCACCCATGTCAGAGCTAAGCTTGCAACTGGCACCCCCCCCCCCGACCCCCAACTCCCTCCCTAACTCGAAGAACCTGGCTCTTTCTCCAGGCTCCAAAACCAAACACGAAGCTTTGAGATGTGTGTAGCTAATGCACAGGCAGCCCAAGCGAGCGGAGGCATGGCATGCTGGAGCCTGGAGCGGGACAGGAG
>SJYC01111481.1:0-46721 GCA_006408675.1 Madoqua kirkii
GGTGAAGGGAAGGGTAGGTGGGAGGGCGGGGGTGGACTCACATCCTAAACGCTGCTGTTGCCTCCCACTCAAAACCCAGAGGGCTTGGCAGGGGCAGGAAAGGAGTAAAACCCCTCCCAAGTCTAGATCTGGCCTCTGACAGGGGAGCTGGAAAATCCACAGGTCCGACTTCCGGTTCTGCCCTCACCCGTGAGTAGATGATGCTGTTTCATTTGTCATCTATGAAATGCAGATGAGGATGGTGGTAATGATGACCGTAACACCCTACTCGGCTGCCTCTCCCGCTCTGTCCTGAGGACCCACCGAGCTCACATGCTCGGAGAAGCGTAAAGTGCTCTACGATCACCAGGTCTTGTCTTCCCCTTCCTCTGACGTCACCTGGTTCTCCTCCCCTCCCCACGAAAGGCAAGCGCGGCAGCTGAGCACACGTGCGCGTGCGCGCGCACACGCATGGAGGGCAAGCAGGAGGCCAAGGCGGGGGCTCAGAGCCCTGGGGTAGGGGAGGCAGACCCCTCCTGGAGGGGCTGAGCTCTGCCGGCCCATCTGCAGGCCTCGCTGTCCCCCTCCCAGCCCCCCGAAAGCAGCAGAATCAGGGCCTGGGAGGCTGGTACAGCAGCCTTGAGGATGGAGAGCAGGATTCCATTGAGATGCTCTTGCAGCCCCCTTCCCTGCAAGGCCTGCTGCTGCGGGATGCAGACCAAGAGGAGGCTGACCTTCCAGGACAAGCAAGCATTGAGCAGACAGCTTTTCCTGCATCTTGAGCACCTGCCAAAGATGAGGGAGTCGGGCTGAGCCCAGGGCAGCCAACCTGTATTCAGTGAGGAGATGACAGTCCCCCCAGCACCCTACAAGGTCATTGATGGTGGACACGAGAGACTGGCCCTCCCCGTCTCAAGGCCAGACGCCCCTCCTCCAGCTTTCTTCCTCCCAGTGCAAACTGGCCGGCTTAGAAATTGTGCTTTCTCTTCCGAGACCTGGTAGTCCGTGCTGGAGCTGGTACCGGGGGCACCTCTGGGGGCTCCACCGGGCGAGCCTCAGCTGCGGGGCTGGGGCCCACAGGGGCGGCCCTTCCTCCCAGGCAAACTGGCCGGCTTAGAAATTGTGCTTTCTCTTCCGAGACCTGGTAGTCCGTGCTGGAGCTGGTACCGGGGGCACCTCTGGGGGCTCCACCGGGCGAGCCTCAGCTGCGGGGCTGGGGCCCACAGGGGCGGCCCTGCTAGGCCCCCGCTGAGATGCCTGAACCCCATCCCGGATCTCCATCAGCGTCTGGCACGCCTGGCTGACGCGGCCGCTCAGCTCGGCCATTGCCTGGCCGATGGCCTGCATGCTGCTCGCTAGGTCCCGGTGCGCGGCCACCAGCTCCTGGCAGAACTGCCGGAACACCTCAGTCTGCTGGGCGTGAGCATGGAGGAGCTGCCAGTCCAGGCCCGTGCTGGGCGGGCCGGTGTGCGGCCGAGGGGTCCTGCAGGCAGCCTGGGGCGAGGGCCGGGGTAGGGCCTCCGGCTTGGGGCCCACCGTCTCAGACTGGTCGGAGGAGGAGGAGGAACGGAGCAGGGTGGGCCTGGCCAGGCAGGCCTCTTCCTCCGGCGAAGGCCGCAGGGGCACCCGCAGTGGCTGCCTCGAGGGCCCGGGGGTCTCCTCGTCTTCATCATCTTGGGGGATAAAAAACAAAGACGGGCAAATGATTACAACCTGGAGAAACACGGCAGCTCTGGGCTTGGACACAGCCCCCCACCGGCAAAGTTACCAGCTTTCCCCACCCTGCTCCCCCTCTGCCTAGTTTGGCCTCTGCTTGCTCCCCATCCACCTGTGGAAAAGTATCTGCTCCCTAGGCCCCCAGGGCGTTTGGGCCAAGCACCCCAGGGAGACAGGTGAGCATGAACCCCCCTGGTCCCCAGGCCCCCTTCCAATCACAGGCACAGTGACACTAGAGGGACCGCGGTCCCAGGGACAGCATGTCAGCCCACGGGCTCACTTCCTCTCTCTGCAGCTCAGTTTCTCAAAGCAAAGATAACACCTGCTCTACCTACCTCCCTGACCTCTTGCCCATCTAGCAGGGCTGTTAGGAAGACTACACAAGAGGACAGAAGAAAGCTTTACCTGCCAGAAAGGTACTACGATGCTCTCGGCCACTGCCCCAAGTTCCAGCCTCCACGCGGCCGTTTCTGAGTTGCTTGGGGCCACCTTGTGGCCTTGCTGGAATCTGCCACTTTTGGTCATGGTGGGGGAAGCTGACAGACTGGAGAAAGGAGGCAAGGGATGGCGGTGCTGGAACAGACAAGCCCAGACAGGGCGGAGCAGATCTACCTGGGCGACCAGCCCTGCTGCCCCCTCGGTGCCCCCAGGCGGGCTCCCGGAGCAGACTCAGCCCATCTACCCAGGAACAGCTGATGGCACACGGGGAGCATCAGACAGACCGCTCCGCACGGCCCGTCACAGGGAGGCGCCCAGCTCTGCACACTCAGATCTCGGTGGCTCTCTCGTGCCCAAGGTCGTGCTGAGCTAATTCCCATAGCAAGAGTGAAAAACCTACAGGCTGACCCTTCAAACAGGCACATCTTTCTGCCTGTATGCGGGGCGGGCGGTTGAATTTAGAACCACCCCAGGGAAGGTGACAGGAAGATTCTGGTTGCCCTGGGCTGCATGCCTCCCACAGTCCTGGCATCTCCTTAGGGCCAGCGTGGTAGAGAGCCGAGTGCCTTGTAGACCCCCACTCGGTGGACTCCCACTTTGTGGGGAGAGGGGCGCTGGAAGGAGCGGGATGTACTGTGGTGATGTCGCTTCCCTCCCTTTCAGGGCCTCATCCCACCCAGCCCCTGGCCAAGTGCCGCAGCAGCTGGGAAAAGGAGGGTCCGTCCCGCCTGCGGTGGAGGGGTCCTGGGCCCCCTGCCCAGCTCATGTCAGGTTTGGTAATCTCATTACCTTCGGTCTCAGGGAGACAGAAGGATAAGCAAGACAGAATTTAAGAAACAGACTTCACCTAGATACCCCCCTTCTTTTTCTCATAATTTTAGCATCGTCTGAAGCTTGGGAGCTGGGATTCTCGGGGACCTGGCAGACCCAGGTTCGAATCCCTATTCTGAATCTAGTCCTGAGACTACCTCTGCGTCTGAAGCTTAGTTTCAGAGGAAGCTTAGCTTCATCTGGACCACACGCAAGTCAGACTGGAGGGTGTCCTCCTTCTCCTCAGTTCTTAATAGCTGACTCTGAGTAGCCCCCTGTCAGGAGCCCTCCCCAGGCCAGACAGGAAATTAGCACGTTCCCTGCAGTAGGGGGCCTGGGAAGGGAAGGCTGTGAACCATCTTCCCCTGGGCTGGCCCGGCTGGCATCCCTGGAGCCCTCCTGCCCTGCTGGTCACTGGGAAGCCGGATGGCCTCCAGCTGGGACCGCAGGTCGGGGTAGATGTGTGCAGAAGCAGAGCTAAAAGGGGGTGGCAGCCCCAGCAAGTAGGGGGGGAGGGGGTCTCGAGTGCTCCCCCTTCTGGTGAGCACCAAGAACTACAGCCCCAAAGGATGGCCGCCCCGTCTAGGCCGGGAAATTCCACACCCACCCAGCCCCTGAAATCAGTGTTCATCCTGAGCCATAAGAAGCAGAGGGGAAAGAGGAAGATACTTGCTGAGGGAGAAGAGGTGGAGGGGCCCATGGCGAGAGGAACCAGAGCGCAGAGAGAAGGGTCTTAGAGAGAGCCCTGGGGCAGGCACAAAGAGGCAGAGGACACAGAAAAGCCAGCAAGGCCCCGCAGAGGCCCCGCGGAAATATCACAGAAACAAAGACCCTGGGAACAGGCACACAGACAGGCCTGAGCTTTCGGGCCGTGACTTGGCCGGCTTCCTCGGAGGCCCCTCCCCCCTCGCCTGCTGCACGGGGCTTCCCTGGCTCCCCTCTGTTCCTGGAACGTGCCAAGCGCCTTCCTGATGCGGGGCCTCGTACATGCTGTTCTGCCTGCGAGGCCCTCCTCCCCTCCCCTGCGCCCCACGCACACCCTCCGGGTTAACTCTTCCCCACCCTTCGTCTCCATTCAACTGTCTCTCCCGGGGTGGGGGTGGGGGTGGGGGCTTTCCCAGCCAGTCCACTTCTGCTCTCAGACCCCCACCGGCTGCTCTCTAATCTGCAGGGCCGAACCCAACAGGAAAATGCGGGTGCTTGCTTCAAAAACTTAGTCTGAGTTTCAGGAAAGCGAGAGGACAAGAGCAGTCAGCCCAGCTTCCAGCCCTTGGGGGAAGACAGGTTACCACCAAGTCAGCTCTGCTCTCAGGAATTACTGCATACATCTACCGATCCTTCTTTATGCATTTCCTCCTGCAACTGCTTAATGAAAGGGTTCTTATTATTCTCAGGAGTCTAAGGAACTTCCCAAGAGCAGGGCTGGGGGAGGTTTTAGAATCAACTCTTGTCTTCCCAGCTCCCAGCATCGTGTTCAGGACATATTCTAGAATGAATGAAGGGAAAGAGGCGGGGAGAGGACGGAAGTGGGAGAAGGAAGGAAGGATGGAAGGGCTGGGCGAGGCAGAAAGGAACAGCAGAGAGAGAGAGAGAGAGAGAGAAAAGGCAGGTGTGGGGGGGCGGAGGGGGGCGCAGGAAAGGAGGGCGCGGGGAGGGGAGCCGGCGGTCGGGCGGTACTCACAGCTGGTGGAAGGGCTGTCCGTGCCGTCAAGTTCCGCCCTGGAGAAGCTGTGCCCGGCCCGGGCCGTGAGCAGCGCCGACTCGATTGCCCTCTCGTGGGCAGTGAGCACGATGGTGGGGGCTCGGCCCCCGGCCCCGGGGCCCGACAGAGACTGCTGCATGAAGGCCAGCTTGTCCTTGGTCCTGCGTTTCATGTCATCCCATCTGTGCTTAATGTCCTTGATGGAGCGCGGAACCTGGCTGACGGAGGTGATTTTCCGAGCTATGCCTTCCCAAATCTTGTCCCTGTCGGCATGGGACAGCCGCATCGTTTCCCTCCCAAAGAGAACTGCTTCGTGGTGGGTCACCTCGGTGACCAGAATGTCCAGCTCCTCCTTGGAGAACTTGGGCTTCCTCTTACGCTCGGCCAGTGGCGCCACGTTCCTTGGGTTGAATATCCCACAAAGCACAATGGGGTAAATGACCGTCAACGCGGCAGGCCTCCTCCTTCCTAAGTGCCGGGCCCCAGCCGAGGAGCCAGGAGGCGCCCGGGTGCCCTCGCCTGCTCACCACCACCACACCCTGCTCCTGGCGCCAGGCCCCTCGCACTGCCGCTTGGGGGGCAGCAGGAGCCGCGGCGCGCGCGACAGGAGCGCGGACGGAGCCGGACGCCTTCCGTTTCGGGTCCCGCCTGGCCTCTGACTAGCTGCAGGGAGCCAGGGCAGGCAGCTCGGCAGCCTCCCCTGGACCCCTTCTCCCCGTCCTGGAACCAGGGGTTGTTACCGAGGAGGGATAAGCACTTTGATGTAAAGAGCTTTAAGACCCTCAACTGGGGTTAGGACGAGGCCACAGCCTGAACTGAGAGATGTTTGCACAGACCTATGGAGCCCAGGGGCTTGCCGGAAGATTCTTTCAACAGGGAGATTATTTACAGCGGGCTTCCGAGGGGTGTGGCCTTGCTGGTGACGCCCACGATTAAGGCGTGGTCACAGAAAGCTTGTTCTGCACCCTGGTGGGTCTCTTCCCCTTCCTAGTCTCCCAGGTCCCCACCTTTGGGTGTGGGCAGGCTCCTCCCTGTCCCCACCACCACTGCACTGCAGCAAAGAAGCTCCTGTTTGGCAGCTCATGGGCAGGACGTGAGGAGACCCTGAGCATCCATGGGGAGACAAGGTCCACCTTGATGGAGACCAGGAAGGACCTTGGCTTCCATCTGCACAGAGGGTCCTCGGCCACAGGCACAGCACAGCCCTTACCCCCCTGGCTTGGCACCTGCTCTGGCTCTGCGACTCATTCTTTCCCACAGTGCGGTTCTGTCCACCCTTTATCCCATGCCCATGGTCCCAAAGATCTGCCCAGGAGAGCATCCTAGAGTGTGATGGGAGACCCAGAGTCTGATTCATTCCTCTGGCTGCTGCCAGAGCCACAGCAAAGGACAGGGCGCAAAGGTCCTTCAGCCCTTGTCTCCCCACTCCACCCACCCGGAATACAGAGCCCAAGAGGCAGAAGAAGGCGGAGGCTTTGCCATCTGGCCAAGACAGTGGCCGGGCCCTGGGCCTTGCACTCAGACAGACTTTGGATTAGAAGCTGAGTCTCCCATGCAAACCTTGTCTGCCACCTCCCCCAGGTGCCACCTCCAAGGGCTGCCAGGAGGAGTCTGTTCAGGGCGTCTTAATCTCACCACTACTGGCATTTAGGATCCGAAATTCTTTGTTGGTGGGGGAAGAGGGCATTCTGGACAATGCAGGATATTTTCCAGCATTCTTGGCTTCTGCTCGATAGAAACCAGCAGCATTCACCCGCAGAGTTGTGACAACCAAAAACATCTCAACACACTGCTTCCAGGAGATAAAAGAGCCCCTGCAGGGCTGTGGACCACCGGTCTCACCGGTGCAGAGCACCCGGCATGGGGCTGCCACAGAGTCAGCAAGTGGCTGTCCATTCTATTCCCGGCCTAAACTTAGGCTTTGAGAAAAGTAACCAACTCCATTCGATCTTCTGCAAGCCCCTAGGCTAGTGAACGTGTCCTCAAATTAGAAGGAGCTGTGCAAATGGAAGCCGTAATTAAGGGGGACTAAGAGGGTCCCGGGATGAACTGGCTTCCCCTCAACCCAGGAACCACTCGAGGGCTATCTCCCCGGCAATAAACCATAGACCCAACCCCAGCCTGCCCCTTGAGTCTCTAATGAGATGAGGGCCCACCAGCTGTGGGCCACCCTGGCACCATCTTGGATTAGAATGGGTCCTGGAGCAGGAACAGGACAGACGCCAGGCCAGGCAGACAAAAGGCAGCAGGAGCAGAACCCACCTACACGAGGCCCAGGAAGCCAGGCGTGGCCTGGTGCCTCGTGCACAGACAGAACGCTGGCCTAGACGCTCAGAGATGGGTTCCAGTCCTGTTCTGCCGCCGACCACATCATCTTGACCCGTTCTGCTCTGGGCCTCACTTTACCACTGGAGCATGAAGATCAGAGCAGAGCAGTGGTTCTCAACCCCAGCAGCGCATCAGAATCACTCCGGAGAGCTTTACAAACTGCCGACGCCCTGGCTCAGTCCCAGCCCGATGAAGTCAGAATCGCAGGAGTGCCAGACGGCCCCTCAGTCAGCACAGGCGATGAATCCCCTTGTCTGCAGTGATGGCAAAGCCTTGTCCCCAAACTGAAGGATCAGAGATGCATGGAAGAGCGGAACTGAATCAGCTCTGCTGGCCAAACTTCAGTGCAGAAAGGCCTGACCCAGACTGCACTCAGACACACGCCCCTTTGCTTGCCTGCAGCCAGGCCAGAGCCACAGGCCAGGGGTCTGGGCTGTGCAGCCCATCTGATCGCCCGCTGGACACCTGGTCGCCGCTCCCCACTTCTGAGTCTTTGCTCACAAGTGCCCTCAAATGCCTCCCTTGAAGGCCCAGCTCAGAGGCCCTCCCCACCCTCGCTTTCTTCTGAGCCCCCACAGCACATGGTCCTCACCTCCTTGGAACAGCCTCACTCATTAGAAAAAGCAGTTTCCACGGCAGAAGGTGCGAGTCCTGGGAGGGCCAGGGGAGCAGGGCTGGGCCCATCCATCTAGGACGCCGGGTACAGGCTCTGACTCACCATAGGTGCTCAGGAATAAGGGCTGAGTTGCACACGCTCAGCTGACCTGCCCCCAGTGATGGAGGAGAAGAGGGCAGCCAGAGAGGTCCACCCACCTTCTTGGAGCCACTGTCAGGGCACAGCTGACCTGACTGTGTGAAAGGGGGCAGGTCCCCACGGCACAAGACTGGGGCCTGCCTGTTCTCAGTGCTTCTGCTTCTGCACCTATTCAATCACAATGAGGACAGCGGCTCCGACAAATCAGGGGGCGAATCCTTAAGTATCCCGGAGAGTATCCACAGCCGCCCGGCTGCCAGCCGGCCTCAGGTGGGAGACCCGTGGGCACTGGGGCCCAGGGAAGGGGACCAGACAACTCACCCAGCCTCCCCACCTCAAGCCAGTTTCTCTGCATTTGCTTGGCAAGTCTCAGGGTTTAAATCCGGCAGACTCCTCTTAGGGAGGCCCTAACTGCCCTCCCTCCAAGCATGATCTCTCCTCTACCCTCCAGCCCCCAGTCCCACGGGGCACAGACCTGCACACACGCTGACAGAGGGCCCAGTCCATGGTGCGGTACTGCCTTGGGTTCAGCCCTCCAAGATCCAGCTCGCAGCCCAGCTATTAACCCCTTCACGGCTCCTGAATCCCAGCGACAGGCCACCAAGGAGGCAAGGAGGCAAGAGTGACCTCCCATACTGCCTGCTGATGTCATCGGGCAGCCCCCGTCCCCCAACTCCCAGGCACACCACACAAGCCAGCAGCATGGAACGCAAAGGAAAGCTCGGTGTAGCTGCCGCTGGGCGACCCTGGGCCAGTCTCCTGCTTGCTCAGGCTGGCAGTGAAGGATCTTCCTGGTGCAAACTTCTGTGCCCAACAACGGACAAAATCACTCTAACAGTAAAAAACCGAGCTAGAGACTGCGCCCTTTTCCCTGGGGCCCTTTTACACAATGGCTGGGAGCTGCACTTCGATGTTTCCTGCACCCCATCCAGCCAGAGTTTGCCTGCGAGAGGTGTCACAGTCCAGGGACACCCCCCCCCCCACCTCCATGCGAGAATGCCAGCAGGCTGGGGCCTGGGGCCTCCAGAAACACTGACATGTGTGTCCCCGTAAACAGCTGGTCTGGCCACAGGCCTCCACCAGACCCCCTGATGGAAGCCTGGAATCAGAGGATTGGTCCCCTGGAGCTAGACATGTTCCTGCCAAGAGCAGCCCCGGGGCCTTCAGGGACTTCCACCACGGGAGACTCTAAAGGGTCAACGTGCTCCCGTGGCCTCCTTTCCAGAGTTCGGACAAGGCTCCTGGGAAGTCAGCAGAGCGGGACTCACCTCATCCAGTTGGCTTTAGTCTCATCTGACCCATCTATGGACTTGTAGCAGTTGTTTTTGTCCACAATCTGGAAGAAGAGAGACAGTCTCGAAATGGGCATCTTTGACGGGTGGGCTCTTGCGTCCCCAGCCTCCTCTCCAGACCAGGGCCCAAGGCCACCACCTAGAACCCTCCCTGTGGCTTCCCTTCTAAGCCCCCATTGCTGCAGGACTGACCCGGAGCTGGGCAGGGATCCCATCTCCCTCCTCTGCCCTGAAGGAATACCCAGCACATGCCAGCAAGCGGCATTGCCAAGAACATCACACTGCAGCAGCAGCTGAACTCAGGCGTTCCTCTCTATGGTTTCTGCGGGAGACAGAGGCTGACACCAGATGACCAGGCATACGTGATTCCAGCGGGTCCTTCCTCTCCCCAGTCTCTAAATATTCAAGAACCTCAGGGCACGGGTTGGACCCCTTCATCTTCCAAAAACTGTCTTTATTTCATCACCATTTTTGAATCACAGTTCGGCTGGATATGGAATTCTAGACAGATGAAGTTTATTTTCCTTCAGAAAATAAAGACTGCCAAAAAAACTCCCATAGGCTCTTAAGCAACTTACTATTAGCCTATGTTGTTCTTTTGTGGGTAATCCGTCTACAGTAAATTCTAAGACTTCCTCTTTATGCTTGATTTTCTGCAGTTTCACTATGTGGTTTTAAAGTGGAGATTTACCTTTTAAAATTCTCATTACTTGTCAAGCATATTATTTGATTAGGATTTATACCTCCTTTTCAACTCTGGAAAATTCTGAGCTATTATGCTTTTGAATACGGCGTCTCAGTCATTTTCTTTAGTCTCTTCTTGCAGAATTTCCATTAAACACATACAGTCGGAACCCAGTCTATTCTCCAGGTCTTACAACTACTCTTTCATAATTTTCCCTCCGTGTCTTTCTGGGTGATGTTCTCAGAAAATTTCTTGGAAGGCTCTTCCAACTCGCTCATTCTCTCTTTGACTATGTTCATTCCAGGGTTTATGACTATTGATGTTTTGCCTTTCTTTCCTTCCTTTTTAAAAGACTTTTAATGCAATTAATATTTTTCATTCCCAGAAATTCAATTAGTTCTTTTTCACATTCGTCTTTTCTTATTCTGCCTCTTTTTGCTTCATAATGCTGTGCTCCTTCTTTCCTTTTCTAACAGTTTTATTGAAATATAATTAACATATAGTATGTCATGTGATAAATTTTGAAAAATGTAGATATCATAGTCAAGATAATAAACATATCCATCACCCCTAAGAACTACTTTATGGCCTCAGTGATCCCTCGCTCTTGCCTCTCTCCGTATCTCCCATTCTCGGTTCCACAGGCAACCAGGGAGCTGCTTTCTGTCAACTACAAATTACTTTGCATGGTCCTTGCTGCTGCTGCTAAGTCGCTTCAGTTGTGTCCGACTCTGTGCAGCCCTGTAGATGTGGTCCATAACTTTATACAAATAGAATCAAATGGAAGGCATGTCTGCCTTCTTTCACTCCACACAATTATTTTGAGATTCGTTCCTCCTGGTATGTGTGTCAGAGTTCATTTCTTTGTATTGGTGAGTAGTATTCCATCGCTTGGATAGGTCACTATTTTTTTTAGTCTGCCTCTTGCTGGACATTTGGGTTGTGGCTAGTTTTGGCTATTACAAATAATGCCGCTAAAAGACATCACTAGCAAATCTTTTTCTTTTATTGGAGTATAATTGCTTTACAATATTTTGTTAGTTTCTGCTGCACAAGGAAGTGAGTCAACTATATGTATACGTATATCCTCTCCCTCCTGCACCCTCCTCCCGTCCCCCACCCGCCCCCTAGGCCACTGCAGAGCACCGAGATGTACTCCCTGAGCTATACAGCAGCCTTCCAGCAGCCGGCTGTGTTTCACATGGTCGTGTACGTATGTCAATCCTGATCTCCCCGTGCGTCCCTCTCTCCCCTTCCCCACTTTGTCCACACGTCCCTTCTCTACACCTGTGTTTGTATAAATACATACACTTATTTCTGTCGGGCAAATACTTAGAAGTGGAATTGCTGGGACACATGGTAAGAATATGTTCAACTTTTAAGAAACTGCTAAACTGTTTTCCAAAGTGGTTGCGCCATTTTATATTCCCACATAAGACTGATGGTCGTATGTGGGATTTCCAGTTGATCCAGATCCTTGCCATTACTTGGATGAACTGGCTTTTTTGTTTTAGCCATTTGACAGGTACGAAGCAGTATTTATTGTGGTTTTAATTTGCATTTTTCTGATGACTAATGACACTTGAGTATCTTTTTGTGCACTCATTTGTCAGCTACATGTCTTGTTTGGTGAAGTGTTTGTTCAAATCTTTTGCCCATTTTTAAAACAGTGGATTTTTTTTTTCCTTACTGTTGAGTTCTGAGAGTTTGAAATGGACTTCCCAGGTGGTGCTAGTGTTAAAAAACCCACCTGCCAATGCAGGACACATAAGACACGTGGGTTGGATCTCTGGGTTGGGAAGATTCCCTGGAGGAAGGCATGGCAACCCACTCCACTATTATTGCCTAGAGAATCCCATGGACAGAGAAGCCTGGAGGTCCAGAGTCACAAAGAGACACCGTAAGCAACTTAGCACACGTGCACAAGAGTTTTTTTTTAATAATGCATCTTGGATATAATTCCTTTATCAGAATATGGCTTACAAATACTTTCTTCTAGTCTGTGACTTGTTTATTCACTCTCTTAATACCATCTTTCTAAGAGAGAGGTTTTAAATTCAAACAAAAAATGCCAGTCTTATTCTTCTTAGTGGATGTTATCCTTTTTCTTTGAAGATCCCAAAGCTGTGAGTGTTAATGATATATTATCCCTTTCATCCATAGTAACAGAACCCCTGGATTATGACTGAGTGCCTAGCTATCTGTAATAACAGAATACATTTCGTGACTTCTCCTCTGGCCAACAGAGTGGAGGAGGAAGTGTCATGCGTCATCTTCCTGAAACCTTCTTTAAAAGACAGCTGATATAGACCCTTTTACCATCCTGTGGCCTGGAATGCAGATATAACGGCTGGAGCTCTAGCTATCACCTTGGACTATGAGGCTATTATCCAAGCATTGAGACAGTGATTAGGTGGATCAAGGTAGGTTCCTGAGGACTTAATTCAGGCTCAGAATTTATACACAGAAGAACACAATTTCTGTTTTGCATGAGCCACTGTTATTTTGAATCTCACAGTCAAACCTATTCCTGACAGTCCCAAACAGTTGTTTTAAATTCATTTAAAAAAATATATACTATTTTTATATTTTAATTAGAGTGAATTCAATTGTCATTGTTTTTGAAGGCTCTCTTTGTAACATTAATTTTCTTCATTAGTTTTGGAGGTTTGGTCCAGAGGCTCATCTTGAATAGGAGTCTGTCTGCCTATTGCTTGCTTTTTCTCATTTTAAGCAGTCAACCTGGCACCCCTCTCCACCTCACACAAGACACTTCTATTTCGTAGCGCCCCTCAGGAGCTAAAACTGATGGCTGTCTCTGCCTGTACTAGATGAGAGCTCTATGGGCCTTTGTTTTCAGCCCGGCAGTCTCTTTATGCTTCTCTCCTTCTCCCTCTCTTTTCTTCTCCTTCCTTTTATCTGGGGGAAGGGGGCTCAAAGCATGAACTCTCCATCCATCTGGACTCGAAGCCCCACCGCCTCCTCCACACACACCTTCTCTAACTATACTCTTTCTTTGGATATTTACATCTATTCCCACACTCTCAATTTGTTCACTACTCACAGATTTTCATCTCAAGCCCCAGGCGTGAATATTTAATTTCCCACACGACATGATGTCTTACTAGCAGTTCAAACTCACCTCAGGCCCCACCTCTAAGCCTATTCCTCCCTTTTTCTCCTTCACAGCATTTGAAGCCACCACCCACTCAGATTTCAGAAAGAGAGCCATCCCCACCAAACCCCAGTGAACTGTACATTTTAAATGAATGAAGTGTATAGTGTGTGAACTATATCTCCACAAAGCTGTTAAAAAAAGCCATCCCTCATACCTCCCTATTTTTTTTTAAGTATTGAAGTATAGTTGATTTGCAATGCTGTATGTAATTTCTTCTGTGCAGCAGAGAGTCATATACCTACACACACAGAGATCTATATAACTGTTTTCATATTCTTTTCTATTATGGTCTATCACAGGATATTGAATATAGTTCTCTATGCCATACAGATGGGGAAACAGTGGAAACAGTGTCAGACTTTATTTTGGGGGGCTCCAGAATCACTGCAGATGGTGACTGCAGCCATGAAATTAAAAGACGCTTACTCCTTGGAAGAAAAGTTATGACCAACCTAGATAGTATATTCAAAAGCAGAGACATTACTTTGCCGACTAAGGTCCGTCTAGTCAAGGCTATGGTTTTTCCTGTGGTCATGTATGGATGTGAGAGTTGGACTGTGAAGAATGTGACTGCAGCCATGAAATTAAAAGACGCTTACTCCTTCGAAGAAAAGTTATGACCAACCTAGATAGTATATTCAAAAGCAGAGACATTACTTTGCCGACTAACGTCTGTCTAGTCAAGTCTATGGTTTCTCCTGTGGTCATGTATGGATGTGAGAGTTGGACTGTGAAGAAGGCAGAGCGTTGAAGAATTGATGCCTTTGAACTGGGGTGTTGGAGAAAACTCTTGAGAGTCCGTGGACTGCAAGGAGATCCAACCAGTCCGTTCTGAAGGAGATCAGCCCTGGGATTTCTTTGGAAGGAATGATGCTAAAGCTGAAACTCCAGTACTTTGGCCACCTCATGTGAAGATTTGACTCATTGGAAAAGACTGATGCTGGGAGGGATTGGGGACAGGAGGAGGAGAAGGGGACGACTGAGGATGAGACGGTTGGATGGCATCACAGACTCGATGGACATGAGTCTGAGTGAACTCCGGGAGATGGTGATGGACAGGGAGGCCTGGCGTGCTGCAATTCATGGGGTCGCAAAGAGTCGGACACGACTGATGGACTGAACAAAATATTCCCACACCCACATCTTAACCCAATTGTCTGTTGATGGACTCTTGGGTTGTTTCCTTGTTTTGGCTACTGTAAATAATGCTATGAACATTGGTGTGTATGTATTTTTTTAAATAACTGTTTTCACTTTTTTCTGGATGTATACTCAGGAGAGGAGTTGTTTGATCATATGATAGTTCTGTTTTTAGTTTTTTAAGGAACCTCCATACTGTTTTCCACAGTGGCTGTACGAATTTCCCTTTCTACCAACAGTATTAGAGGGTTCCTTTTTCTCCACATCTTCTTCAACTTTTGTTACTGGCATACTTTTTTTTGATGATGGCCATCCTGACAGGTGTGAGGTGGTATCTTGTGGTTTTGATTTGCTTTTCTCTAATGGTTAGTGATGCCAAGCACCTTTCTGTATGCCTGTTAGTCACCTGTGTCTTCTTTGAAGAATGTCTATTCAGGCATTCTGCCAATTTTTTGATTGAGTTATTTGCTTTTTATAATGTTGAATTGTACTAGCTGTTTATATATTTTGGATATTAACCCCTTGTTAGTTGCATCATTTGGAAATATTTTCTCCCATTCACTAGGTTGTCTTCATTTTGTTGTTGATGCTTTCCTTTGCTGTACAGATGTTTGTAATTAATTATGTAAAATTTTAATTAGGTACTTTAAAGGGTTTTTTTTTTTTTAGGTACTTTTAGGTTTGTAAAAGTTTAATTAGGCACTATTTATTTTTGCTTATTTCTTTTGCCTTAGTGGAGTGATCCAAGAAAATATTGCTATAATTTATGTCAAATAGTGTTCCACCTATGTTCTCTTCTCGGAGTTTTATATTTTCAGGTCTTAGGTTTAGGTCTCTGAAGCATTTTGAGTTTCTTTTTTTAATATGGTATGAGAGAGTCCTCTGATCTCATTTTATTACATGTACCTGTCCAGTTTTCCCAGAACCACTTGTTGAGAGAGTGTCTTTTCTCTACTGTATATTCCTGCCTCCTTTGTTGTAGACTATTGACTGTATGTATGTGGGCTTATTTTGAGGCTCTCTGTTCTGTTGCTCTGTGTGTCTATTTTTGTGCTAATACTATGCTATTTTGTTTAAAAAAATTTTTTTTTGTATCAGAGAAGTTTGTGCAACTTAAGTTTTTTTTATTAAAAAATTTTTTTATTGAAGTATATTTGATTTTGTGTTTCATATGTACAGCAAAGTGATTCATTATACATACGTATATACCTATTTTTTCAAATTCTTTTCCTTTATAGGTTTGATAAAACATTGAGTGTAATTTTCTTGTGCTATACAGTAAGTTCTTGTTGGTTATCTATTTTATATATAGTGAAAATGTTAGTCCCTCAGTCAGACTCTTTGCATATCTGACTCTTTGTGACCCCATGCACTGAAGCCCACCAGGCTCCTCTGTCCATGAAATTCGCCAGGCAAGAATACTGGAGTGGACAGCCATTCCCTTCTCCAGAGGATCTTACCAGGGATCAAACCTGGGTTTCCCACATCCCAGGCAGATTCTTCACCAGCTAAGCCACCAGGGAAGCCCTCTATATGGTATTATGAGTGTATATTTTGATTACTATAGCTTTATAGTAGATCTGAAGTCTGAGAGTGTTATTCCTCCAGCTTTATTCTTTATTTCTCAAGATTGCTTTGGTAATTCTGGGTCTTTTGTGGTTCCATATACATTTTAGGATTATTTGTCCTAGTTCTGTGAAAAATGTCATGGGTATTTTGATAGGGATTGCATTAAATCTGAAGATTGCCGGGTATCTTTCCATTTCTTTGAATCATCTTCAGTTTCCTTCATCGGTGTTCTATAGTTTTCACAGTATATGTCTCTAGCTTCTTTGGTTAAGTTCGTTCCTAAGTACTTTAATATTTTAATGTAATTTTTAAAGGTTTCTTTTTTTTTACTTTCTGATATTTCATTATTATTGTATAGAAATGCAACAGATGGCTATATATTAATTTTGATCCTACAACCTTGTTGAATTCATTTAGTAGTTCCGATTGTTTTGGGGTATATGTATCACTTAATTTCATGTTGCTATGTGCTTAATACATATGCATATATCCTGAAACATGTAATAGTGTTTTCAAACTTTATATAAATCATTCTGTCATTTGCTTTATTTGGTCAGTATTAGTTTAAAATTCATATATGCAGCTTTTATTCATTCATTTTTAACCATGAATATGCCATAATTTATTTGTATGTTTCTCTGCCAATAGACATTTTTATGTTAACTTTTGTTTTGATTTCCTTTAAGCTAGGAGATTTTTCATTTTTTTGAGCTTGTGCATTTTTCACATGATGGATTTTAAAGGATAGTTTTTGAATGTTACTGCATTTGAGTCAGTGAACATGATCTATATGACAAGTCATATAGACTTGGTTATTTTTTTTTTCCTCCTGGAGGCTTCAGAATAAAGAAAAATATAAACCAAAAAAAAATTAGTTAATTTTGGTTTAAAACAAAAGAGATTATATGAAAGACTGCTAAGCTTTGGTGGGAAATGGTTTTATCTATAGAGTAGTTTGAATTTTCACTTTACTTTACCAGGCAAGTTGTTATTCTCTTTGGTTAGAAAATGAGAGAGCCATGCATGTTGAATACTTATTTTCTAGTGATGTCAGGAACACAGGAAACAGAGTCAAACAGGTGGAGAAATGTCTTATTTACATTTATATTTATGCATTGTCTGATGTTTTTGCTATGAAAAATCAAGAAATTATGAGTTTTTGAGCAAAGAGCAGATTCTTCCTGAGTTATTCAATACAAAGTTCTTGAGATTTCATTCAATGCCAAGTACAAATTTCTCATTTATCTACTGAATGTAGTATTCTTTTCAAAATATCTGAAGTATGGTATTGTTGATTGTAATTCATAGACTATAGTTGCAGAAAATGGAACTTCCCTTACACTATGAATTGTGTTAAGGTGTGTTCATCACCACCTAAATTGTGCAGGCTTTTCAACTTGTGTGTCTCATTTTCCTTCTTGCTAGCTGTGCCAGTAAAATAAAACTGTGGCTCTAGTAAATTCTAATCTAAATGAAATCTAATTCTTCAGCAATTGCTTTGTTGCCAAGTTCATGGTCAATATCTGTAAGCATTCCAAGCCATTGAAAAGAATGGGTATTTTCTATTTGTTAAATTCAAATTTATTAATTCCCATTATTCCCAAGTGGTATTACTAGTTTATCATTTCTGGGTTGCCTCAGGGATGCATTTCAAACAAGTTCCAAGTGGCGCTGACATTGCTGATTTGGGGACCAAACTTCGGAAAATCTTGCATTATGGTTTTCAATTTGCTTTTATTTTTTTGTAATTTCACAGTTTTTTTTTCCTGTCAAATGAGAGTTCTTGTTTTCAAATACTGCTAAATATTTATTAATACATTTTTACATTAATTTTCTAATTTCTACAAATTTGAGCAGGGAGAGATTGCAGCCTGTACTCAGTTTAACACGTTGAAAACCAAATTCTCCCAAAATAGGCCTAAAAAAGGTGAAGTGCTAATTGGTGGTTTTCTTGGTGTTTCTTGTTGTTTCCTGGTTATGCCACACAAGGAATATTGTCTCCTCTTTGGTAACCTTCTTTATAGACATGAATGCTATTCTCCCATTGGCCAGTGTTATGATTTTTAGCCCCTTGAAAGGAAGACATAGTTGGAATAAAATTAGATGAGACAACAAGTTTTTCTCACTTTTGATACTAAGGATAGGATGACTTATGTCCTCAACAGTGTGAGTACAATACAGAAACCCAGGTATAAAGAGTCTTACAGACTCTTTGCCTTGATGTTCCCTTAAGGGGCAGCTTCTATGGACTGGATCTTCTGTTAAAACAGATGAGTGTGTCCAGTCTGGTGGAACAGGGTTTTTTCTTCTGCCATTTGCTTGGAAAATACAAAACTTTCTCATAGGTGTCGAATATCTGGTTTGAAAGCTATGAGTAGCCTGCATACTTTGAGACATCCCAGCAACTGGCTGGCCATACTGAGACAACTGGCCTGCTCTCCAGTCACTCTGAGTAGCTGAGGAGAGAAGGATGAACTACTTCCACTACCCTACACTTCATCACCCAGCACCCTAGAACATACGCTCACTTAGCACATACCACTGAACTTTTAACTGGATTATGACCGATGCCCCTATAAAGCAACTGATTAACCGTATCATTTTATCAATGATATCAGTAATACAAGAATAAGAGCATTGTAAATAATTACATACATTTGTTGAATGCTATTTTCCGGCATTTGCTGCAACACATGCTGAGTGTTTTTAACCGCATGTTTCATTTTGTCTGCATTACTCACATTGTTTCAGAATGCAGGATGTGTGTGTGTGCCATGGCCAGACATGAGCCATGTGAAGGAGAAATCCAGGGGGATTGCCTTGGATGCTGCCCAGAGAAAACTCAGCAGACCCAACTGCAGATACCACCAGAGGCCTATGAGCTGAGGAAGAAGCAACCAGCAAGTCCCTGTCCTCAAAGGCAAGTGTAGGCGTATGACCTCCAAGGCAGGGAAGGAAGGGTTGGGGTTGGCAGAGCTGCACCAAGGAGCTCAGATCCCCAGGAGCATGTGGGGCAGAGCCACGCAGAAGAGCGCCCAGCCCACAGCATGCGGAGTGGACAAGGAGCACGATCTGCTGTGGAGTGTGGCTGCTAGGGCTCATTAGTTACCACACACAGCAAAGCCTCTCACCCCAGAGGGCTGTGGTGAGAAGAGTGGAGTGCTGGCCTGATAATGGAGGTCCCGCGCGCCCCTCGCAGTGAACCAGAGCCTCCCTCAGCACGCAGGCACCAGCTTGTGTGCTGAAGTACATCTGTGGCCAGGAACTGAGTCCTTGTTGCCAGAAAGCCTGTTTAGGTTCCCTAAGTGCGTGTCACAGCCTCATTTGCTGGTGTCTTTCTTATTCTTTCTAATTTGGGTGTCAGTGTTACAGTTACCTACCGATCTCAACAGGAAGCAGCATCTTTATACTGGGCCACGTCACGGTTAAACCCATTCCTTCTTGACTTCATTTCTGGGATGGTTTTTGTTTGCTTATGTGCCTGCTTTTGAGGTACTTCCTAAAAATATGGGTATGCTACAGTATGTTTATGGGGGATATGTGACATTTATCCATTCAGTAAATTTTTATTGTACATCTTCTAAGAACCAGGCTGAAGGTCTAGGGAGCAGAGAATGAGAGACATGATGGTATCTTTACAGAGCTCAGGGGGTTCCAGATCATGGAAAGTCCAGTGACAGGCCACTGGGCTAGGTCAAGGATGGCTCCCAGGAGAATACAAGGTCTCGGCTAAGGCTGAAATGGAGGGTACAGGCAGAGAAGGGAATTTAGGGTGGGGTGTGGCAGAGTAGGGTCAGGGGGGGGTGAGGGGTGGAGCAGGTAAATTTTTATTGTACATCTTCTAAGAACCAGGCTGAAGGTCTAGGGAGCAGAGAATGAGAGACATGATGGTATCTTTACAGAGCTCAGGGGGTTCCAGATCATGGAAAGTCCAGTGACAGGCCACTGGGCTAGGTCAAGGATGGCTCCCAGGAGAATACAAGGTCTCGGCTAAGGCTGAAATGGAGGGTACAGGCAGAGAAGGGAATTTAGGGTGGGGTGTGGCAGAGTAGGGTCAGGGGTGGGGTGAGGGGTGGAGCAGGAGGTATAGGAGAGTGTGATGGATGATGTAGGCATGTTTCTACCTTCATCTAAATGGATCTCCCCTCCTACTGTGGGGCAGGTATGTGGTAATGAGGACATGACAATTCTGTACACAGAATTTCACTCTGAATGAGAACCAGAGCAATCACATTTTAAAATAAATTGCATTTATGGATTGCAAGTTAGGAATCAAGACTTGGCATGTCTTAGTCCATTCAGACTGCTATAACAAAAACACCACAGACTGGGTAGGTTAGAAACAAGAGAAATATATTTCTCCCAGTTCTGGGAGGTGGAAGTCTGAGATCAGGGTGCCAGCATGGTGGGGTGAGGGCCCACGGCCCCATATAGACTTCTCACTGTGTCTTCACATGGTAGAAGGGGCAAAGGGTCTCTTGTATAAGGGCACTAACTCCATATATGAGGGCTGCTCTTCGTGACCTAATCACCTCCCAGAGGCCCACTTTCTAACGCCGTCACCTCGGGGCTTAGGTTTCAACATATGAATTTTGGAGGGTGCACTCAGACCATGGTAAGCATAATATCTGCTCTGAAATGTTCCTCAACATGTGTGGCCTGTCCACCCAAAAGTTACACCCAACTTCCTTCTCTTTTGTTGCCTCCTATTATAGGTGCTGAAAAGCCAAGTACTTTTCTAGTTTTCCTTGCAGCTTAGAGTGGCCATGTAACCCAAATTTGGGCTGTGAACTCCAAGTAGAAGTAGAACTCCAAGTAGAAGAGGGGCTTCCAAGAAAAGTTCTCTCTTGATTTATTTAAAAAAAAGAATGAAAGCAAGCACATGCTCTGGTCCCACCCTTTGGCCCTTCCCCTTTCTCCTGCCTTGAATATAGACACAGTGGCTGGAGATGCAGCAGCCGTTTTGTGACATGAAAGACAAGCCAAAGAAATGGCACAAATCTTTGCAATTCTTACCTATCCCTGTGACATCTCGCTTTCAGACTTCTGAGTATGTAAACAGAAACAAAACCAATTTGTTTAAACCACTTTGGTTGATTTGCAGCCAAGTCAATCCTGTTGCACGAGGCTGGGCAGAACCTAGCAGTCCTTCCTCTGAGTTTCTGTTTGCATGTTTTGCAGTCTTGTATTCCATTATCACTGACTATTATTTTTTGCTTGTCTGACTTTCCCATTACCGTGGGCCCCTTTGGGTCAGGGACTATCTTATCATTTTGGTGACCCCAAATCTACTATAGTGCCTGGCACATAATAGCCACCTCGTAACAACACTTTGTTAAGTGAGTGAAGAACTGAGTGCGAAATGTAGTCATGTGAAGGGTGATGTGGGGAAGGAGACATCAATGGTAGTGAGACCAGGGAAGAGGTTGTAGCAGGGAGAATCCAGGCAAGAGGTGATGGGAGTGCAGGCTAAAGCAGGACCATGCAGAGGAGAGAAAGGGTGGATTCAGGGGCGATTTAGGAGACAGAAGGGACAGGACCTAGTAAGAACTTGGGGAAGAGAGGGAGGGAGCGGAAGGCTCAAGGACGGATGAGAGCCTCTTAATACGGAGTGGGTTAGAGTGTCCACTGGTTCTGTGATCTTGGGTTAGTTACTCAGACATGTTGGCACCTTTGCCATCTCATCTGCAATAGGATAACAGTAACACACTCCAGAAGTTGGCGATGGACAGGGAGGCCTGGCGTGCTGCAGTCCATGGGGTCGCAGAGTCGGACACGACTAAGTGACTGAACTGAACTGAACACACTCTCAGGTTTGTTGTAGGAGGGAAATGGCTTAGCACCCTTAGATTCCTTATAACAGAGCCTAGCTCATCATAGATATTCCATACTTGTTATCAGTTGTCATTGTCATTGTCAATATTGGGGCAGGAGAGTAAGAAACTAAGGAGGCTGTTGAGAGAGGTGAGAAAGAGCACGAGGAGAGTTCAGGAGGAATGAGAAGGAAGGGCCAGGTAGCCAGGAGAGTGATGCTAAACACCTGGAAAGAAAGGCTTTATTTATAAAGTGTGACTGAAAGCATTTAATGTTCTCAAGAGGAATGGCATTAGGTACAGGCTGCTTTTATTCATGACTGGTGTCAACTGGTTATGCTGCTTTGATTATTGTTTTAAACATGTCCCAGGGGGCTGAGGGTAAGAAATGAAGAATTGAAGATGCTCGTTTTTAATGTGAAGAATTGTAAGCTATTGTAGGACACAGTAGGAGCCTCGGGAGGGTTGTGCCTAACAGATTTCTGAGGCAATTAATGCAGCCCAAGAGCAAGGATAACAGAAGAGGCACCAGTGAGGGCCGTCAGCCTGGAGGCAGCGGAAGATCCTGCATAAGGAGCAGGGTAAGATGGCTGGGCAGGAACCACACTTGGCTGCTGCATTCGGCACCATTTATTAGGTTTTAGGGGAACAGTGACAAAAGCTCCGCTTATGTAATGCCTACAGGGGTCAAGTCTTTTGTACATTACTTCACTCCTTGCAAGACTGGGATGCTATTATGTCCATTTGAAGGATGAGAAAACTGAGGACTGAAGATATTAAGTAACATTTCCAAGATCCACCAACCGGAAAGATGTAGAACCAAGATTTAGACCAAATCTGGCCACCAAGACGGCTATTTCCCTTTTTACTGTGTTGTAGTTTATGACACTACTGCCCAGGAAATTTTATTGAAGCTTTTGCCTCTGTACTACAGGAGGTGCTTTTCTTTTTTTAAAAAATAATTTTCTTTCTTTCTTTCTTTTTGGCTGCACTGGGTCTTTGTTGCTGCACAGGCGTTTTCCCCTGGTTGCGGCGAGCAGGGGCTCCTCTCTCGTTGCAGTGGGTTGCCTTCTCACTGTGGCGGCTTCTCTTGTTGCAGAGCACCCGATCTAGGGTAAATGGGCTTCATCAGTGGCCACTGCCGGGCTCTAGGGCGCAGGCTCAGCGCTGTGGCCGCCGTCTAGTTGCTCTGTGGCATGTGGGATCCCCTCTTCAGTGTGCGTGGGTCTCATCCCATCAGTTGGAGGCCTGAATAGAACCAAAAGACTGACTCTCTCCCAGCTAAGACAGAATTCCTCCTGCCTGCCTGCCTTTAAGCAGGGACATCATTTTCTCCCGCCTTCATACTTGAACTGAAACATCAGCTCTTCCTGGATATCGAGACTGCTTGTCTTCAGCCTGAAACTTTGCCCACAGCATTCCCGGTCCTCCAGCCTGCTGACTCACCCCTGCCAGCCTCCATATAATCGCACGAGCCAGTTAATTATGATGAATTTCTTTCTGTCTCTCTGTCTGTGTGTGTCTGACACACACACTTTCTCTGGAGACTTTTGATGAAGACACTGCAGTGCTGTGTGCATAAACACCAACAAGTGATAGTGAAGCAAGAAAGTAAATTTCCCTGCAAAATGCAGGAGATAGAAACTATCTGACAGTTATATGTGGCTTTGGAGCAAATATTACTCCTTGTACTTTGTATTAAGGATTCTGATTTTTGGACAGGACAAGTCATGGTAGCAAGGCACCGATGAACACTGGATGGGGAAATTGACAACTCTCTTACTCCAACCCCGGGGGCCCCGCCACCAGACTCCCATCACAGCCTCTGTGAACACGATAATGATCACAGGCTTCAGTCACCAGTCTGGAGGCTCTGTCTTCCTCCTGACACATGGGTGAAGAGGGAAGGGAGGAGGGTATACATCACACAGAACGGAATCTGCCTAACATGCAAAACCAAAGGAAAGGAGGACATTTCCTCTAGTCATATCTGGCTGAAGCTGTTCATCAGTTCCTCACAAGGAGAGACTGGAAAGTGGTAGAGAGTCTACCCCACTGTAGATTAGTTATTTTTCGTTGTGTATAATTCTGATTAACTGTAATGATAGTAATAATGATAGTAATAATAACAGTGAACATTTAAGTGTTCTTGCCTGGAGAATCCCAGGGACAGGGGAGCCTGGTGGGCTGCCATCTATGGGGTCACACAGAGTCTGACACTACTGAAGTGACTTAGTAGCAGCAGCAGCAGCAGTAATGATAGTAATAATAACAGTGAACATTTACTGTATGATCACTATATTCCAGCTGCTGTGCTAAGTACCTTAAGGGTATCATCTCTTTTAACTGTCACACTAAATGAGGTAGATTCTCATATTACTTTATCATATAAATGAGAAAAGTGAGACTCAAAGAGACTCACCAGCTTGCTAAGATTGCACAGCTGCTGAGTGGCCTGATCAAGGTTTCATGCAGGCAGTGTGATGTACAGCCTGTGTTCTGAGCTCCACTCCCTGGAGTGAAGGTGGCCGTTCTCCTCTGGTTCTTTTGGCTGACTTCATAAAGTGGAAGATACCTTCCAAGTTCCTGAATGGAGTGGTCCCTGTGTGGCAACTGCAGTCAAGACTGTGGTGTCCAGACTGTTCTGATGAGGTGCATAGCTTGCCTATTCAGTGCTGCCTGAGTCAAGCTGTATGGGACTGGATGTGCCACTTTTTTAGGTGGCAGTTCTCACCAACAGTGATTTTTGCTGCTTCTTGGGATGTCAGCATTGTAGTTAGATCACTTCCGAATTCCCAGAAATTGGTTCCAAATCCTTTTGTCCTTCAAGCTGTGTGGCAATAGGTAATCTATCTAAACCTCTAGATCTTGTATCTGTTAAGGAGGGATGCTTGCACCTGTTTCATAAGATCATTGTGAGGACTAAAGGATAAACCTGGGTCAAGCATGTACAGTGCCTGGCACTCAGAAGGGACTTAAAGAATGTTTGTCTCTTAAAGGAAGAGCTATAACTTTTTGATCCTGCATCCTTAGGGTTTCCCCCACCCAATACACATGAATAGAGCCCTTCAGTTCAATCTAACATATTTGTTGTGTACAGATATGATGGGCTCTGATTCCCAAGGGTCCCTGGCTCCTGAGGTGGGCCGGCAGACTAGGTCCTTGGTTTATTACAGATCTTGGCATGGGCTTGCAGGACCTACTGGAAGCTCTGAAGAACTGAGACCAGGATGGCATCTCCTGCTTCCCCTTTAGGGACTGGAGTACAAGTTCTCTAGCCTCAGTGCAGGGAAGCTCGCACAGACTTAGCTGTGTGGCTAAGTGATATGGCTCATATCCCAGAACATGAATTCTGGAGAGCGCCTTCTTACTGCACAGTAAAAAGAAGTCCAATCCTTTGCACCTCGGAGGTGGCAAAGGTGGCATTTTCTTCAGCAGCAGGAAGGAGGCACATGAGTAAAGAAGCTTGTGTAGTCACAGATTTCCCTTTCTCCCTCATTTATCTCATAAGACCCTAAAGGACCTGGCGGAATCTTGACTCCTGACTCCTCCATGGAGTGGAGACAGAGGCTAACGCTTGTTACAAGGGCTGCCTGCGTGACTCCGGTTGTGTCAAAGGTGTTTGCTCAGGAACAAGCTGTTTGCTCTTCATCCTGACATCTGCTCAGTCTAGGTGCTGGAGCTATTTTGGGTAGCTGACTACAGGAATTACTTCCTATCATCCCTGAACGGATCTCATGAGCCTGTAATTGCTCTGAAACTCTGTATGTGTGTGTGCCTGATAATAAGTCTGCTTTAGAGGCTTAAAGAGTTCCCTATGGAGTTTTCTGCCCTTTCTCATGACCACTGGTTCCTCTATAGCCAGCAGGGGATAAAGTCTTTGAGGAAGAGAATCCATGCTGAACACAGCCTGGTCTGAACATGCTCTTGTGGCTGTGCTGGGCACCCAGAGCTGGGCACATGCACCTTCACAGGAACCAGGGAGCCTCAGGAAAGGGTGTCCTCTGGGTTTGCATGGGGCTCTGGGCTTGAGGCCTAAGCTGAGAGATGCACAACTCTTGTCCTTTAGATGTGAACTGTATGACAAGCATTAAGCGAACTTAGAAAGGGAGAAATAACAGAAAACTGAGCAAACGAAAATAGAACTAAGTAATTACAATGGCATGTTTTTCAGTAGGATGCCTCCCAGTAGGTTCAAAAACCATAAATGGGTTTCTAAGGCAGTTAAAACCTCTCCTCAAAGATGCTCTTAAGGTGGGAGGGAGGTTCGGGGGAGAATGGACACATGTATATGAAAGGCTGAGTCCCTTCGCTGTTCACCTGAAACTATCACAACATTGTTAATCAGCTAGTCCCCAGTACAAAAGTAAAAGTTTAAAGTTTGAAAAAACAGATGCTTTAAACAGCAGCGGTAGCAGCAGCCATAGCATTCTTACAGGCCTTACCTGCGCGCCTGACACAATGCTCAAGCCTGCATAAATGTGGCTCACTGAGTCCTAACTGCATCTCCCTGATATGCAAAGTCTCACCTCCTTTCACACATATGGAAATGGAGGCCCTGAGTTTAAGCCCATGGCTGGACATCACAAAGGGATGCATGGAGCACCGAACTCAGGTCTCACTCCAAACACTTAGGTTTTGATTAAGAAGTTCCAAAGCAATATGAGCATGAGGCGATTTAGTGATGGAACACGTTTTGCCTGTTTCATGGGACTGTTGTCAGAATACCAAAAAGCATTCTGAGGACCTGTGATATCGTACAAGTATAAAGAGGCAGTATTATCATTGAGTCATTTGATTTTCCAACTCCGTGATGAAAGAGTTAGTGCACATCTCGTATATAATCACTAGGGGGAGGCAATAGACAATGCATATAAGCAAGCTTCGTCTTGGAAGGGCAGTGTAGTTTTCTTGTAATTGAGGGTCAGAGATTTAAAATAGAAAGGCAAAGACTTGTGTTAGGCACTGCCTGCCTTTCTCATCCAGATTTGACCTTGTGCTTCCTTCCATTGAAGTGTTTCCACGAAGGCATCTTCTTCTCATCAATACTTTTGAATAGTGGGTGTTGCCCAGCCAATGAATGGAAGAGGCTAAAGGCTAAGCATTGACTCTCTCATTGTTCTCCGGCTTCTTGCCTTGTTCCTCTGTAGTCACCTCTGTTTTTCTTAAGGTTTAGTTTCCCCGTTCTTCATCCTCTGCAGACCATGATTATTGGTCATGTGAAGCAGAGCTAGTGAGGCATGTTCTTAACTATTCCCATCCACTGAAATGTGCTCTTCTGGGCTAGCCTGCTTGGTTATCACATGCAGAACTTTTCATGACTATTTCTAGTTCATTGCCATCCTTGTGCTTCTTCTATCGTGATTTGTTCTCTTCTCTTTCCTTCTAGAATTCTTCATTCCCCTTTTAGAAAGGGAAAAATGTTGGACTAGTAGTTCAAGCCCTCTGAATACCACTCATGAGCTAGTTGACTTTGAGACACAGAACACCACTGTAATGACACCAGGAGTAAGGATAACTTCCAAGTCTACCTTTCAGATATAACATTATTTACTTCATTACTTAATCTAGCTCTTGCCTCTGCAGAATTACTCAAATAGTCCACCATCTCTCCCACTGCAAATATTTCTGGGAGTCAGTCCCCAGGGACTTAATGAAGAAGTCTCTCCCTGCAGTGTCTGCTCTGTTCTGCCAGGGGAAGATCCTTTGTGGGAAAGCTACATGGAACTCTATTGCCGAAAGGAAGAAGGGCTCTCTTAACCTGCCTTACTACCTGCTAGAAGGGGCCCAGAGCAGTGCTGCCTGAACTTCCAGGTGTGACAGTTTACCACCGTCTCAGTTGCCCACTCTCACCTTCAGGACTGGCTGGAGGTGGGGAGAATAGCCTTTCCCCCCTACCCCCATCCCACTCGACTTGTGAACATCTATTCTCCTTTAACAACCAAGGGCCAGTCAATGGTGCTCAACTCCCCTCCCTTAAGACAAGCCCTACATCCTTCTGAAAATAGGGTATTTGCCAGGCATAACCCAATATTTTTGAACCTATCAATGGACATATCCTGAGTTCTTCCCACAAGACTTACCATGCACGTCAACTATTATAAGGTCTGTTCCTGTGGCTCCTGACCCCCAGGGGTGGACATGGAGGCTGAGGCTAAAGATGAGATCTCCACTTTGACAGAAAAGAACTGCCACTGGGACCAGGGCTATCCTTTGCCCAGGTCTTCATGGCTTTCTTCCTCCACGTTTCCCTCGATCTCTATCTTTCCTTCTAAATACCACTGAAATGTGTTCACAACCGTACAGGCTATGTCAAAAGACACAGATTTGCTTGACTAGGCTCTCCTAATCAGATTTGGGACAATTTGAATACAAAAGTTAATGATCAGAGTAATTATGACAGTAATGGATAATAATACATTATATTAAATAATCTACCAGTCCCTATTTATACTGAATAAAAAAGGAAAGGAAGAAAAATTCCTTCTTTGTAGAAGAATGTAAATGAATAAATACAGAGGATTGACAGAATTACAAAACTCATCATTTTTCAGTCACTGCAGTAAAAATTAATTCAGGTAAGAATTTTTAATGGATGCTAAAACCATTGGGTGAAAGGTTGATGAGGCAGAGGGTATTCACAGTTTCTAAGTGTCATCTCCTAGATTGCTTTCTAATTACAAAGGGGAAAAGGTCCCTTATGAAGGAGAAATCTGGCAGACACCACCTTAACTAAGTGATCAACATTAGCATCAACAATAATGGATAAACTGACATCATGGCCCCTGGCGTGACACTTGAGGACCAACACCACCTGTGTGGATTCTTGCCAAAAATATTTAGTCTGAATCTAATCAAGAAGAAACCATCAAACACAGCCAAATTTGAGGACATTCTTACAAAACAACTGGCCTGAACGCTTCAAAAATTCAATGTCATAAAAGATGAAATGAGAACTATCCCAGACCTGGCGATATGAGAATTATCATGAGAACTATCTCAGCTGGTAAAGAATCCTCCCACAATACAGGAGACCCCAGTTCAATTCCTGGGTTGGGAAGATCCCTTGGAGAAGGGAACAGCTACCCACTCAAGTATTCTGGGCTGGAGAATCCCCACAGACAGAGGAGCCTGGAGGGCTACATCCACGGGGCCACAAAGAATCCGACGCAGCAGTGACCAAGCACGGCACAGCATAGCAAGACATTTCAGCTGAGTGCGATGCGAGACCCTTGCACTGGGAAAAGTTAGCCTCTAAAAGACAGCTTTAGAACAATTGAGGAAGTTTGAATGTGGATGGTAATAGTGTCGTATCTATGTTAGAAATCTTAACTTGTACAGAATTTTAAGTGAAGAAATAAAATGAAGTAACATATTCATTATTTACATGAGTTTGTTTTTCTAAAAGTCTACAGATTTTATCCGCTGGTAAATATTTCTGTGATTCTTCCTTGCTCCTTTTCTGATCTTCTCTCTCAGTTTTCTTTCGGTTATTTCTTGGTAAGGTGGATCTCACAAAGAAGGACAGTAAACAAGAAATGGCATTTAAAAAATTTATTTATTAAAAAAAATTTAATTTATATTTTTGGTTGCATGTCATGAAGGATCTTAGTTCCCTGACCAGGGATTGAATCTATACCCCTGCCTTGGAAGCATGGAGTCCTAACCACTGAATTGTCAGGGAAGCCCAAGAAATGGCAGTTCAAAGGGCACCGTGATTATAGCTGGTATTTCTTTTGGGGACAGTTGTGGGAGGATCACAGCTTTTGACAAAAGAGGCCATTTCTGTTTTTAATGGACAAGGGCTTGGTTTGTGGTAAGACATTAAGGACTTTGTTTAGGTTCTAAAAGTTTCCTTATTTGAAAAATGCGGTACTTCCTTTCCTTGCTCTTACTAGCTCAACACCCAGGGCAGAAGCCTGGAAGCAGAGAGGCTCCATAAATAGGTCATTTGAATCATGGAGCAACTTGGACATGGAGCCTGAGGGGCAGTGAAGCCAGCAGTTCCTTGCCAAGAGGAGAAACACTTGTTACTACTGGAAAATACTATTTTGCTACTATTCAGTTCAGTTGAGTTCAGTCGCTCAGTTGTGTCTGTCTCTTTGTAACTCCATGGACTGCAACACACCAGGCCTCCCTGTCCATCACCAACTCCAGGAGCTTGCTCAAATTCATGTCCATAAAGTCGGTGATGCCATCCAACCATCTCATCCTTTGTCATCCCCTTCTCCTTCCGCCTTCAGTCTTTCCCAGCATCAGGGTCTTTTCCAATGAGTCAGGTCTATGCATCAGGTAACCAAAGTATTGGAGTTTCAGCTTTAGCATCAGTCCTTCCAATGAATATTCCAGACTGATTTCCTTTAGGATTGACCGGTTTGATCTCCTTGCAGTCCCTTGGACTCTCCACAGTCTTCTCCAACACCACAGTTCAAAAGCATCAGTTCTTCAGTGCTCAGCTTTCTTTATAGTCCAACTCTCACATCCATACATGACTACTGGAAAAACCATAGCTTTGACTAGATGGTCCTTTGTTGACAAAGTAATGTCTCTGCTTTTTAATATTCTGTCTAGGTTGATCATAGCTTTACTTCCAAGGAGAAAATGTCTTTCTCCTTGACTGCGTCATGGCTGCAGTCACCATCTGCAGTGATTTTGGAGCCCCACAAAATAAAGTCTTTTACTGTTTCCATTATTTCTCCATTTATTTGCCATGAAGCAATCAGACCAGATGCCATGATCTAACTGTTTTGAATGTTGAGATTTAAGCCACATTTTTCACTCTCCTCTTTCACTTTCATCAAGAGGCTCCTTAGTTCTTCTTCACTTTCTGCCATAAGGGTGGTGTCATCTGCGTATCTGAGTTTATTTATGTTTCTCCTGGCAATATTGATTCCAGCTTGTGCTTCATCCAGCCTGGCATTTCACATGATGTACTCTGCATATAAGTTAAATAAGCAGGGTGACAATATACAGCCTTGACGTACTCCTTTTTCTATTTGGAACCAGTCTGTTGTGCCATGTCCAGTTCTCACTGTTGCTTCCTGACCTGCATACAGGTTTCTCAATTCTTTCCCAGCATCAGGGTCTTTTCCAATGAGTCAGGTCTATGCATCAGGTAACCAAAGTATTGGAGTTTCAGCTTTAGCATCAGTCCTTCCAATGAATATTCCAGACTGATTTCCTTTAGGATTGACCGGTTTGATCTCCTTGCAGTCCCTTGGACTCTCCACAGTCTTCTCCAACACCACAGTTCAAAAGCATCAGTTCTTCAGTGCTCAGCTTTCTTTATAGTCCAACTCTCACATCCATACATGACTACTGGAAAAACCATAGCTTTGACTAGATGGTCCTTTGTTGACAAAGTAATGTCTCTGCTTTTTAATATTCTGTCTAGGTTGATCATAGCTTTACTTCCAAGGAGAAAATGTCTTTCTCCTTGACTGCGTCATGGCTGCAGTCACCATCTGCAGTGATTTTGGAGCCCCACAAAATAAAGTCTTTTACTGTTTCCATTATTTCTCCATTTATTTGCCATGAAGCAATCAAACCAGATGCCATGATCTAACTGTTTTGAATGTTGAGATTTAAGCCAAATTTTTCACTCTCCTCTTTCACTTTCATCAAGAGGCTCCTTAGTTCTTCTTCACTTTCTGCCATAAGGGTGGTGTCATCTGCGTATCTGAGTTTATTGATGTTTCTCCTGGCAATATTGATTCCAGCTTGTGCTTCATCCAGCCTGGCATTTCACATGATGTACTCTGCATATAAGTTAAATAAGCAGGGTGACAATATACAGCCTTGACGTACTCCTTTTTCTATTTGGAACCAGTCTGTTGTGCCATGTCCAGTTCTCACTGTTGCTTCCTGACCTGCATACAGGTTTCTCAATAGGCAGGTCAGGTGTCTGGTATTCCCATCTCTTTAAGAATTTTCCACAGTTTATACTCTTATTGTTATTTGAGTTTCAAAAGGAAAAACAAAAGCAACCCTGCCCCCTGCACTCAAAAAAAAAAAAAAACAAAACTGAACTGAAGGAGCATAAGATTGACTTCAAAAACAATGGCACTGGAAAGAAAGAATAAATATGTAAGGATAGTCTTTCCTGACAAATATAAATCTTTTCTTGGCTTTGGAGAAGTTTCTTTGGTTTTGATTTTTGAGTTAGGAGATAAGTTGAATTTGATATAAGAAGTATTTCAGAGAAGGATCACACTATTAGAACCAAGCCCCCGCTTTGAAGTTCGTTGATGGAAACCCCAGTTAAGTCTGGGTGACCGCACTCAGAGCACAGGTGACTGTGTGTTCCCTGCCTGTGGTGCAGCCCAGGGGCCACAAAGGTAGAGAAGGGTGATTAGGGGACATCAAGGAGGCAGTCCCCTACCCTTTCTTAGTGCAAAGAGAATTCCAAGGGTTCTGGCCCCTGTAAGGACAAAGAGGGCCTGAGAGAGCCCAGGGTGGGACTGGAGAAGATGCCATTATAGCCATTTACTTAATTTTGACAAGAATGAGTTTGTTACCATCAGCAGAAGAGGAGCTCAGACACAGAAATTAAGTTGGTTATATATAATTAATATGATACCCTGACAGTCTGAGTCAGGCTCTGCAACTGGAATGGCTATCCCTACTTTGTTGGGTTTAGCTGGGGCCTGAATAAACTGCTATTACTGAGAGAGATTGTATCTGAACTTCCCTTGCTTTTTTTTTTTTCATTCATTTATTTTTTTGCTTATTTTATTTTAGATTAAGATTGTCCCAGGACTGGGAAGCCAGGCCCTTCATTTCAGTCTCCTCCTCCTTCCTGCTCCATGTTGGATTCCTGATCCAGAAGCCCATGGGGGTGCTTTGCGGTGTATCTTCCTCTATCTTTCTGGGGCTCATTCCCCATCCTCAGTCTGTACCCGGTACTGGCCCGAGATGACAGAGGAGACTGGGGGCACGGGGACCCAAAGGCGCCCCACGGAGAAGCCCCTATGCAGTCATTCAGAAACAGGAGGATTTCTTCCACCCCTGGGCAGCAGCAGCTTTTGCTGCAGTTTGCCTTTCAGCCACTCCGGTAACTTCCCCTTGAACGGCCTGGAGGTGCAAGGATGTGAGGCAGCTGCCAGGACCCGGTCCACTCCGTCCACTCTCCGCACCTTTTATCAGTCCATGGTCCACGGTAGGAAGGGCCAGGCTGGCAGGCTGCTGGCTGCCAGCCCTGGAAACCCACCGCCCCAGGCTGTGAGGGTCTTTGTTATTAATCACACAGGTGAGTGTGAGCTTCAGGCGCCCAGGGAAGTTACATGGAACTCTACAGCTTTAAGAGCCCCAAGGAAACTGCATTTGTTTCAAATGTCTAGTAATAAACTGTCCAGTACTAGGACTCGCTGTCCTAGTAAACAGAGTGCCCCATCTGGGGACAAGAATTGGAGGTGACTCTCTCCTACATCCACAGCAGGCTGTAGGCTGCTGGTGGGCTAGGGTGGGCAGCTGGCCTTAGGAGGCTGCAGCGTCTGAGGAGTGATTATTCTAGAACCTTTGTTCCCACTCCTCCTCAGTGCTCTGTGGTCCAGCACACCAGATGGTGACAGCTGGGTCCTGCGGGGCGGCACTCACCTTTAATGAAGTGGGCAGCCCTCTACAAACACTTATCATTGAAGGGTCAGCGCTCAGCCAGGCACCTACCCTAGGAAGCATGTTGGGTGCAGGACCAAGCCAGAGGTCAGTTTCTTTATCTGGAAAAGTGGGAATCTGATAAGGTGGGTTAAAGGAGGAAAGCTCGCTAGGAAGGAGAAATAAGATGCAGCTTCACATGACATTGAAAATACAATAGAGGAGGGAAAAAGTTTATTCAGGAGGAATAAATGGGTTTGTAAGTGATGAGGTCCAATGCAGTCACAATATACCATCAAACTTTGGGGCAATGAGGACAAAAAAAATAATGGGCGAGAGAATTTCTAACTATTAAAAGCTAATATTTCATGCCTTCTAGGTACCAGTTGGGTTTTCCTGGTGGCTCAGATGGTAAAGAATCTGCCTGTAATGCAGGAGACCAGGGTTCAATCTCTGGGTGGAGAATATCCCCTGGAAAAGGAAATGGCTACCCACTCCAGTATTGTTGCCTGGGAAATTCCCTGACAGAGGAGCCTGGTGGGCTACAATCCATGGGGTCACAAAGAGTCAGACACGACTGAGTGACTAACACTGAGACTGGGGTACCAGTGACTGCTTGGGCACTTGCTAGGGAATGTCTCATTTCATCCCCTCAATAGTTCTATGAGGAGGTCCCTAACATATGCCCATTTTTACATATGAGAAAACGAGGAGAGAGGTTACATAACTGGGAGGTGGTGGCCCCAGGTGCACTAGGCTGTCTCCTTCCAGAGCCCAACCTAAAACCTTCCGCCAATGCTGTGCTGCCTCAATATACGGGAAAGGGTTTTGCAGTTCTTTCTGGCGTTTTGATGTGTATCATCAAGCCAAGAACCAGAGAGGAGTCCCACAGACGTGCAATAGACCACACCTGATCTCACCTGGTCACTAATGTGTTTGCGGATGGAGAGTGGAAAGCCTGTCTTGGGGAGCAGGTGCAGCAAGGCACTGGACATCTTCCATTCCAGAAGGTCATCCAGAGAGCAGAGGGGCAGGGAGCCTGGCTTCCCATTAGGCTTCCTCAACTCTAGATTCTGCCAGTTCCAGTGATGTGCCCACAACTGATGGATGACAGCTATGCTGAAAATTAGGACCAAGGGGGAGCAGTTTGCTTCAGCTATGTTTTAATATGTCATTTTATGGACATATCTCAGGTTCCCCTCATTCCCTTGGCCTCACTTGCCTCCTAGGTGCAGCTGGTTACTTCACCTCAGCTGTTGCTTTATGGGTCAACTCTGTAAAGGCTTGTGCAGTTCTGATGCCCAGAATCTCTGCCTGCTCCTAGGACTTCCGGATGTGAATGAGCATCATGCCATGTGATGGGGAGGGGTCATTTGATGTAACTCAGACATGCAGGGAAGTTGAATGGGCTACATTTTGGCCAACAAGACTGGAGGTCAGTAAATTCCCTCTCCATTCTTCCCTTTCATGGACAGTCCTGAGATGCATTTTCTTCTCTCTATAGTTTGACCAGAGATATCTAGTATGGCTGAACAGGTACACCCATTGTGCAATGGCTGCATCTCTTTAAGATTTGGACAGCACAGTAAGACATCAACAAGCGTTTACATCCCATCCTTTTCCCTTGTTTTCACTGCCCTGGCATTGTGCTACCTGAATAAAACTTTAGCCCTTAATACTTGCCTATGAAATCTAGGCTAAGAGTAATCTTACCTGGGCTTTGAAGTTGAAAGCGAAGTTCCTTCTGAACTTTTCCTCTAGGTCACTGTCCTAGAGGACGGTGTTCAGGACCAGGACCATTCAGTTTTAAAGAAAGATAATCTGGTCCATGGATCAGACTGCCCAGAAGCAGAACCTGGTGGCTTTGGTGTGGGAGATGTGGGCTCTGTTCAGAAGGCCTGATCCCCAGCATCTCCATGGCAAGTTTGATTGGGACTGGGGATTTGTAACCAGAGGAATGTAATATCTGCCAGATCTTGCATTTCCTTGCTGCTTACCAGGTTCTGCCTTGATGGCCCCACCTTTCCTCTTTTGTCTCTCCCTGGTGGCTGTGGCTTCAGCCTTCAAATCTTATTGAACTAAGATGATCCAAACTTCTCTGACTCAGCCTAATATCATTCCTTACTAATAAGCTAAATGATGGCTCGGCCTCCAAGGGGATGCAAATCTCTGTTGTAAATTCATGATATTAGAAAGTTACAGCTATGACTTTCCATTCTGATCACTCTGAATGAGCTCCCTAGCTCTGATGTGACTGCCAAATTCCTGTGGGACTCTGCAGATGAATTCTAGAAAAACTGTGAGAAACCATGTGATCACCAGAGATGCATATTTCAGATCCCTCTTTGTTGACGCTCACACAATGATGACATAACCTAAGGTTTCATGAACCAACAAATCTCTAAAAATACATTTTAAGTCTTTGGGATTTATAAAATGTCCCCCAATTCTTCATTATATAGCTACCATAATGAAAATACCAGATCAAAGCCACCCCATGGCAAAGTTGCAGAACATCCATCCCAAGCTAATGATGCCTTTGTAGTATCACTGTGAAAGAAGCTGCCTTATCTGGGGAGAGAAAGGATTAGTTCATGACTTCAAAGTCCCTTGGGCTGGGTCTGATTGGAGAGAAGATGGAGGAAGTTCTTTGGGGGTCAGGGAAAGCAACCCACCCGTGCATGGTCCACGTAACTGTTCTTTTCCACATCTAAATCTTTAGGGACAGCAACACTGAGGCAGAGAGGTACACTGTGGACCTTCTGAAGCACTGCTTGGAGGAAAAGTCATTTAAACTGGCCCTCCCAGGGCTCTTTGAAGAAGCTCCAGTTGGGCATACACTGTCTTGGCTTCAGAAGCAGTAGTCACCTGGGCCTGCTCTGAAAGGAGCTCATCAGTGCAAAAGCATTAAGGCTGATGGAAGGCAGGGCATTTGGGTAGAGGCAAGGCAAGATGTCCCTGAAAGTCCAGAGACGAGGCACTGGTGTGTCTCCATGAAGCAGCCCAGGAGCCAGAAGAAGGCTGGGTGTTCAGTGACCCCCCTAACCAAGCCTTGGGTCTCTCTCTCCATCCACTGTGTGTTCCATTCTCCTCCCTGGCTAATGAGACCCCCTACTCTTGCCTCATTGGAAATGACCCTGATGCTGGGAAAGATTGAGGGCAGGAGGAGAAAGGGGTGACAGAGGATGAGATGGTTGGATGGCATCACTGATTCGACAGAAATGAGTTTGAGGAAACTCCAGGAGATAGTGAAGGACAGGAAAGCCTAGTGTGCTGCAGTCCATGGGGTCACAAAGAGTCGGACATGACTTAGCAACTGAAGAACAACAACAACACTTGTCTGGTTCCCAGAGAACAGAACAGGTTACGAGGTCTCATGGAAGGGTTCGTGGGGTCTGGGTGCTTCCTGGAAGAGCCTCCTGCTCTTCTACCTTGGACACCATTTCTTGCTTAACAGATGAACGGCAGAACTGTACATGCTCATTTCACATCAGCATGTACATTTCACATGCCTGTGTATGTTGCAGGCATGACCAGGAGAAGAACAATCTACAGCATTTGGAGGTGAAGACTTTTTGCTATAGGGCTCTTTTGGGATCACAGACTTTTAAACAGAGATCTTTCCCTAGCATTTTCTTCGTTGTGTCTTTGGTGCCAGGGTGTCTGACTGCTGTTGTGTCTGGGGATGCATCCAGAATTGACTACCGATGATTCAACCCCGGGGTCTAATTTCTCCCTGCTTCTAGACTCAGCAGGACTGCAGTGAGGTCACCACGGGCCTTCTGAGTACAGATAGTGTTTACTCAGCTTTTTTTGTCCCTTTACTTCCTTCACTCTGTGTGAAACTTTCAATAGCTGGGTTGGACCATTCCTATGAAGAGGGCTGGTTAAATTCCCATGAAGCAAAGTAATAATATAGCATTTCCATGGTGGCATAGTGCTGCTGTTTTTGTTCTGTTTGGGGCTCCATTAGGCTGTTATGGCACTCAGAGCTGCTAGTTCTTCCTGGATTGCTGAGGAGTCACTAATGTTCATTGCTGAGAAAGGAAAATACTTTACTCTGGAAACCCAAGACAGTGCTATATACACAGATGCTTCTCTTGGATGAGCGAGGCAAACTACATACTGATTTTTTTCTTCTAACAACCTGGGCATCTCCTAAAATAGTGGTTTTCAAACTTTTAAAAGAATCAGTCCCCTCCTCAGGTGAAAAACCTGATGTATTAAACAGATGAAGCAGAAGCCTTGGCTGAGGAGGTGGGGAGATGGGCTACTCTCTTGATCTTCTCTTTTCCCTTTCCTCTCTTGGAGGAGTCCCTCTGTGAAACTCTGGCACTCTGTGGAACGGTAGGAAACTACTATGCTAGCAAGAAGCGTTACTTGATCTATTTTGGTGTTTATTGGCAAGACCATGGCACCATCCTTAGTTTGAAGAAAAAAAATTTTTTTCGGGTATCAAAGACCCAGGTGCTCTGGTGTCTATATAAAGTTATTTTTGATACTCCTGGTGGCTCAGCTGGTAAAGAGTCTGCTGCAGTGTGGGAGACCTGGCTTCGATCCCCGGATTGGGAAGATCCCCTGGAGAAGGGAACAGCTACCCACTCCAGTATTCTGGCCTGGAAAATTCCATGGACTGTAGAGTTTATGGGGTCACAAAGAGTTGGACATGATGGAGTGACTTTCACTTTCCTGCCTAGAGGGATATAAAAACTTGTGTCTTTTAAAAGGCACATAGATATGGGCACACAGTACCCAGAAAAAGACAAAGGTACAAGGAGGACCACTTGTGATCTTGTGAGCTTACAAGTCAGCTCAGGACTTAAACAGAAGTCCTCACTCGTTTCTGAACCAAGGCCTCTTGACAGTTGAAAAACCAAAGGGTTTCCTTTGGGGTTGCCTTGACCCTCTGTTTCTCATAATGTACTCTGCATATAAGTTAAATAAGCAGGGTGACAGTATACAGCCTTGACATATTACTTTTCCTCTTTGGAACCAGTCTGTTGTTCCATGTCCAGTTCTAACTGTTGCTTCCTGACCTGCATATAGGTTTCTCAAGAGGCAGGTCAGGTGGTCTGGTATTCCCATTTCTTTCAGAATTTTCCACAGTTTATTGTAATCCACATAGTCAAAGTCTTTGGCATAGTCAATAAAGCAGAAATAGATGTTTCTCTGGAACTCTCTTGCTTTTATATGATCCAGCGAATGTTGGTAATTTGATCTCTGGTTTCTCTGCCTTTTCTAAAACCAGCTTGAACATCTGGAAGCTCACGGTTCACATATTGTTGAAGCCTGCTTGGAGAATTTTGAGCATTACTTCATGAAATTAAAAGACGCTTACTCCTTGGAAGGAAAGTTATGACCAACCTAGACAGCATATTTAAAAGCAGAGACATTACTTTGCGAACAAAGGTCTGTCTAGTCAAGGCTATGGTTTTTCCAGTAGTCATGTATGGATGTGAGAATTGGATGGTGAAGAAAGTTGAGCACCAAAGAATTTATGCTTTTGAACTGTGGTGTTGGAGAAGACTCTTGAGAGTCCCTTGGACTGCAAGGAGATCCAACCAGTTCATCCTAAAGGAGATCAGTCCTGGGTGTTCACTGGAAGGACTGATGCTGAGGCTGAAACTCCAATACTTTGGCCACCTCATATGAAGAGTTGACTCATTGGAAAAGACCCTGATGCTGGGAAGGATTGGGAGCAGGAGAAGAAGGGGACAACAGAGGATGAGATGGTTGGATGGCATCACTGACTCGATGGACATGGGTTTGGGTAGACTCTGGGAGTTGGTGATGGACAGGGAGGCCTGGCGTGCTGCGATTCATGGGGTCGCAAAGAGTCAGACACGACTGAGCCATTAAACTGAACTGAACTGAACTGAACTGAACTGACCCCCTGTTGGTACAGTGAAGCTGATCTGTTCCATTTGGCTTTAAAGTCACGATAATAAATTGATAACTTTGGTGACTGTTACATAATTGTTTTAGGGCCAATGTGTTTAGGTTGACCTCTACTTTCTCAAGTTTTCAGTGCTCGTGTGTTTTTGATGCCCATTGCTGGAGCATGTCATGGACCATTCACCAGCTTACCAGGGCTAAGTCTTTCTCAACAAACACAGCTAAGGAGGTGTGGACAGCAGGAGAAAATGTGTGTTGTGAGGGGTACTGACTGACAAGGGCTGTATGCTACCCTCATCTACCTTGGCAACTGCTGTTATTATCCCTACAGCTTCCACTTGGCAATAATGATCATACACTGTGCTCACAGAAATTGCTAGTTGCAGCCCACCTTGTCATGTGAAAGGAAAAAGGAACAAAGACTTGGAAATAGCTTGTGGGCTTGGTCTGAAAACTCACATCTCATTAAGTTCCATATATTCCTATGAAATCAGGAAGGGGAAACTTGTAAATTCTATTTGTTCCTAACTGAGTGATTGCTAATTGTTTATATATTTAAAAACACATAGAGAATTTTATTTAAAATTGTTGTCATCATTTGGAGAGAGATTTGTTTTTACAGAGCATTAGATCTGACATCTTGAGGTTAGATCTTGACATCTACTTGGTTCTCCCTGAAAATTCATAGATATGGAATTTAAAAAGTTCTTTTATGTGAGTATTAAAATGAAAGGCACTAAATTCTCTCTCCAATTTATTGGTTACATGACACTGAAACAGTACTTGTCTGGACTGAGGGAGCTGGCCTGCTTCATCCATGGGGGTCCCTGCTCCTCCCTGATGATAAGCGTGAATTACCTCTCTACTTCCAACACTTCCCTGAAACACTTTGTTCTATGAATTATCTTCTTGGTTTATAAAAAAGCAGTAATGCAATGAGGTTCAATATTCAGAATTGGTATGCATATCTTGTGTTAAGGGGCTGACACAGAATCAGTTCAGTCAGTTCAGTCACTCAATCATGTCCAACTCTTTGTGACCCCATGGACTTGCAGCACATCAGGTCTCCTTGTCCGTTACCAACTCCTGGAGTATATTCAAACTCATGCCCATTGAGTCAGTGATGCTATCCAACCATCTCATCCTCTATTGTCCCATTTTCCTCCCAGCTTCAATCTTTCCCAGCATCAGGGTCTTTTCAAATGAGTCAGTTCTTCACATCAGGTAGCTGAAGTATTGGAGTTTCAGCTTCAGCATCAGTCCTTCCAATGAATATTCAGGACTGATTTCCTTCAGGATGGACTGGTTGGATTTCCTTGCAGTCCAAGGGACTCTCCACAGTCTTCTCCAGCACCACAGTTCAAAAGCATCAATTCTTCGGCACTCAGCTTTCTTTAGAGTCCATCTCTCACATCCATACATGACCACTGGAAAAAGCATAGCTTTGACTAGACGGACCTTTGCTGGCAAATAAACGTCTCTGCTTTTTCATATGCTGTCTAGGTTGGTCATAGCTTCTCCTCCAAGGAGTGTCTTTTAATTTCATGGCTACAGTCACCATCTGCAGTGATTTTGGAGCCTAAAATAATAAAGTCTGTCACTGTTTTCATTGTTTCCCCATCTATTTGCCATGAAGTGATGGGACCAGGTGCCATGATCTTAGTTCTCTGAATGTTGAGTTTTAAGCCAACTTTTTCACTCTTCTTTTTCAGTTTCATCAAGAGGATCTCTAGTTCTTTGCTTTCTACCATAAAACAGAGTTAGGATAGAGAACTTCATTTATGACTGGGATGTTGTTGACTAGGCACAGGAAGAGCATCAGTTTGAGTTTTCTTCAATTGGTGATGATGAATTTGCCATTCATGCATTTGGTAAATAGATGACCACATTCTCTGTGCTCTGATCTGCTGCTTTTCCTTTGTTCTTTCTTTAGGTGTTCAAGAACTTAATCTATTGGTTAATTGTCTGATGCTATGGAGATGTTGAGTATAATGATGGACAAGAATACAACAGTATGTCTGAATGAACCTACAGTTCTTAGCCCTTGAACTTATGGAACAATTACATCAGCTACCATTCCCTTTTTCTGGTAAGCAAGATTTCAAAAGGGTGACTGTAGATGAATTTGATTCATAGGAAGGAAGCTCTGATGATACGATTCAGAATAAAATTGTGTTTGAGTGCTGACTCAATGGCTTAATGTTTAGGACACCCTGGGAAAGATACTTCACATCATGGGAACTCAATTTTCTGATCTGCAAAATGGGGTAATATTACATCCTAGGTTTCATGTGAGAGGTAAATGAGAGAATCTTCTGAAAGCTTCTAGAGTAGGACCTGGTATGGGGAAAGTTCTTAGTAAATGTTAACTCATTGTTTTTTGATCTGTTTAGTTTTCCTTAGTTATTATGGGGAATGTAGTAAAGAGTAATCATTGCATATGAATAGAAAATAGTCTTTTGACTTACCTTCTTGTCTAAAAGCTTGCTGCCAAACATGCTCTCTGGGGGTGCAGTATATTGTCTTCTTTACTTGTTTCCATGTACAGTAAGTCAAGTATGGCAGTGAGGTGAACAATTGCAGTAGATGTCAGGAGACACAGAGTTGGTTGTTACACCCAAGTGGCTATGGGAACAACTTTGGCTCAATTCTTCAATCACTTTCAGGTTCAGGTCATATTTCCCCGTGTACAATACTGAACTGTAGGAACCACAGTAGGTGGCAGTGAGAGCCTTGAGATACATATGCATTGTGGTTTAACAAATATTTTCAAGAACGAATGTATCATGTGGTGCAAGTGAGCAAAAGCACACATCCATGTGAACTCACTGGGCTCTCTGGAAGTCTTTTAATGTGGTTAAGAACCAAGAGCCTATCATTTATTCAGCCCAAATATGTTCTAGGTTCTATGTACTTATCAGCCCATTTATTCTTCATAGTAACTTCATGAGTAAATTGTACTACTTCCATTTTTCACATAAGGAATCTGAGCCTTGAGAAATTTAAATGATATATTCAAGTTGATATGGTTAGTGAGAATCAGAGAAGGGATCCAAAGCCAGACTTGTTTTAAGTGCAACCCTGTGGTAGTCATCAGTGCTGTTTCCTTCCAGGCCAGATCATTTAATTGCCAGTGCAAGATTCTCCTTTTATAGGCGCAGTTGGCTACTCTGTCAGCCTGTGTCCTGGGTGACTGTGATGAGCAGAGTGCCCTGCAGCCTGAGATAAACTTGTAGCATGAGCATGAAATAAACGTTGTGTTTTTAGTCGTTAAGGTTTTGCAATTGTTTGTTACTGCAGCATAACCTGGCATATCTTGACTAATAACATGTTCCAAAAGGTGATTAACACTGATAGCTAAGTTATCTGCAATTTTCCTACTGCTCAAGTAGAGGCAGCTGGCTGGATCACCTTGAGGAGGATGGATAATAATTAAATGTTTAAGTGCTGATAAGATAGGTCACAGGTTGAAAAGGATCTTTTTTCATCCCCGCCCCTTCAGTGTTTTCTTTTTAATCAGTTTCTTTTCCCTCTCTTTTCTTTCGCCCGCCCTTACCTTCCACCTCTTTCATTTTTTTCCCTCTGGGCCTCTGTTTAGTCTCTGAACAGATCTAATGCCTAGCGCCCGAAAAAGAAAGTGAAAGTGTGAGTTGCTCAGTGGTGTCTGACTTCTTGCAATCCCATGGACTGTAGCCCACCAGGCAACTCTGTCCGTGGAATTCTCCAGGCAAGAATACTGGAGTGGGTAGCCATTCCCTTCTCCATGGGCTCTTCCTGACCAAGGGCTCAAACCCTGCATTGCAGGTGGGTTCTTTACTGTCTGAGCCACCAGGGAAGCCTAGTGCCTAGCAGCCCTCAGATGACTTTTAAAATAGGAAGAAAAGTTCAGAATCCAGGAAAGCAGTGTTGAGGATTTCAAAGATGAGAATGCTCATCTTTTAGTTTGCAAATTGGTTAAAAAAATGATGTTTAAAGAGTTTACCTTTAACTAAGCAAGGCAATCATAAGTCTCAATATCTCAGTTTTCACATATTTTCAATATTCTTTTCGTCTCTGATTCTCTTGGTATTGCGTCTGTGTGGCCTAAGGAGGCATCTTGGCTAAGATGCTTGTGAAAGCAGATTGAATTTATTCCTGGCTGGGTCCATCCCTTTCTGTCACCCAATTATCATCAATAAATATTTAAATATCAGGCCAGCAGCCCCTGAATGGAACCCTGGGGATCAGGCCTCTGTGAATCCCAGCTGATCTTATTAATTCAATGAGTGTAGTTGTAAATTAGCTAAGAACATACAATGGAAGCAATTACATGTGCTGTTGTCAGTGTGGGCTCACTTCAATGAAAGATGTTTTAAATTTGCTTTTGCCTCATTCTAAAAAAAATATGCAATTTGCTTCAAACTAAATGCTGTCTTATTGTCCTGTCCAAATATTAAGAATAAGGCAGGTTGGAAGAGCCATCTCTGAAATGTATTGCTCTGAATGACTTAAAGGTTTGCAGAGTCACTTTTTGAGTTAATATGAATTGGCAGGCAAAACGCTTTTCACTGAGATGAATCATGCACTTAGCGTTACCTGGTTTTTTGTCTGAGTTAGAGAAATCAGAAGTAGATAGAAATGAAATGACCCATTATCAAATAATCAATGAAAAAGCTACACTCCTGCAATGTTTCTGGATCAATATACAAGTTACCTTTCAGACAGATAAATTATTTTTGTGTAGTTCAGAGCAGAACAAAGCCTACTTCCAGCCAGATGTCCCAAATACGTTGTGTGTGAGAGCAGAGGAAGAAGGCATTAACCCACTAGGCACACATGCACACGCACGCACACACACAGACACACAGGCAAAATGGGTGTTGTCTGGGCAGCAGCTTTCCTAAGCAGTACCCTGATGAGAGTGTTCTTGGGAACATGATCCAGATCCAGAGACATAGGCTGCTGAAGATTTAGGGGCAAGTGTAGATAAGGCTCTCCAGAAAGGGCATGTTCATTTCCTGAGGGCAGGGGCAGGAGTATAAAACCGCAAAGACTTTCCAAAAGGCAGTCTCATGGTACCTATCAGAATTAAAATTTTTGTGCTCTTTGACCTAGCAATCCAGTTCTAAGAATTTATCTTAAGATGTATTTATAGGTGTGTAAAAAGATATTTATGAAGACATTTCTTTGTTGAGATAGTAAATGCATAACACATCTTACAAATGCCCATCAAAAAGGGAGTGGTTAAGTAAATCATAATCTGTTAATACTGTTGAATATTATCAGCCATTAAGAAAATGAGATTAAATATATATATGCTGACATATGATTTGGGGAAGTTATTCAACCTCTCACTGCTTGAGTTTTCTCATTTGTAAAATGAGTATAGTATTGAATAAGCTGAGTGACGGACTAAATGAATATATTTGTGTGTGTATATGTTATGTTGTACATATATAATTTTTAATCTTTGGAGACACTAAAATTCAGAAAACTGAGAAATCCAGTAGATAGAGCTAAGTTTAGAATCCCAAGACCCTCATCTAGGAGTTGGGGGTGGGAAATTGGGAGACAAAGGTGGAAGGAAAATAATCTTGACTGTAAATACACACGATGCCAGGCTCTCTGCTGCATAGTTTATATAATCATATCATTTAATCCTCACAGTCATACGAAGTGTAGGTATGATCATCTCCATTCTAAATGAATATATTTGTGTGTTTATATGTTATGTTGTACATATATAATTTTTAATCTTTGGAGACACTAAAATTCAGAAAACTGAGAAATCCAGTAGATAGAGCTAAGTTTAGAATCCCAAGACCCTCATCTAGGAGTTGGGGGTGGGAAATTGGGAGACAAAGGTGGAAGGAAAATAATCTTGACTGTAAATACACACGATGCCAGGCTCTCTGCTGCATAGTTTATATAATCATATCATTTAATCCTCACAGTCATACGAAGTGTAGGTATGATCATCTCCATTTTATAGGTGAGAAAATAAGGTGTAGAGAAACCTACCCAAGGTCATATAGCTGTGTGTAGCAGAGCTAAGCTTCCTGTGTTGGTAGTGTCAAAGCTGTGCTTCCTATCACCTCCTTCCAGGCTGAGACAGTATCATAGTCATCCCTGGATATTCAGTGTCTAGCATACAGCCTGACTCCATAATGCTGGTTACATTTAATTAAATATTTGTTGAAAAATTGAGGATATTGACATGGGAATAATTATTATGACACTTCTTTGATGTGTAAGCTTTTCTGTACTTATTTTATTCCACCTTTATCAGTCACCATAGGCTAAGTTATGCTGCAGTAACAAATAACTCCAAAAATCTCAGTGGACTGTTCGGTTGCTTGTACTTCATGAATTGACTGCCTCTCTGCTCCATATTTCCTTCATTTCAGGACTCGGCTGAAGAAACAGCTATTTCCTGGGACATTGTGAATCTCGAGGGACAGGAGATGAAGGATGGAAGAATTATCTATCCATTAAAGCATCCATTTATGGTCATTAAAACTTCTGCACAGAAGTAGCACATGTCACTTCCACTCACATTTATTGGCCAAAGTGAATCAGATGGCTGACATGAACATAGGCAGGTGGGAAAGGTATAATCTTCCCGTAGAAAGAATCTGTTGGGTGGGCCCATTGAGGAGAAGCTTGTAAGAGAAGCAATTGATGTTTTGAAGAGTAATACACATACCTCACTGCTCTACTGCAAAATAAATTTTGAGTTTCTTAAATAGATACTGTGTTTCATACTTCTGTTAGCTTATATATATAGAATGGAACTTTTAATTACTCTTATAATCCTAGTTTTTCTTCACTAGATAGTACACTTACTTTTGCTATTATAGGAGTCAGTCATGCAAATACAGTGGTTCTCAAAATGTGTTGAGGGAACCCTAGTACTTTCCAAGACACACTCAGGGGGTCTGTGAGGTCAAAATGATTTTAATAATAATACTAAGTTGCTATTTCCTTTTTCACTCTCATTCTCTCTTGAGTGTACGGGGTTTTTTTTCCAGATGTTACATGACATGATTATTGGAGCAGATCAAATACTGAAACAAATATGACAATCCAGCTATCTAGGCATTAAAGAGATTTGCAAAAATGTGTAGTAATACCACTCTTCTCAATAATGTTTTCATTCTGGAAAATGAAAAATTTCCAAATGTGTTTGATAAAAATGTTCATGTGTCTTATATTTTTTCTTAATAAGATTAACAAATGTATTTGAAAATTTTCAGCTTTAATTTCTAATATAGCAATATATTATATTGATCCTTTATAATCAGTTCAGTTACTCAGTCACGTCAGTCTCTTTGTGATCCTATGGACTGCAGCATGCCAGGCTTCCCTGACCATTACCAACTCCCAGAGCTTGCTCAAACCCATGTCCATCAAGTTGGTGATGCCATCCAACCATCTCATCCTCTGTCAGCCCCTTCTCCTCCCACCTTCAATCTTTCCCAGCATCAGGGTCTTTTCCAGTGAGTCAGCTCTTTGCATCAGGTGGCCAAAGTATTAGAGTTTCAGCTTCAGCATCAGTCCTTCCAATGAATATTCAGGACTGATTTCCTTTAGGATGGACTGGTTGGATCTCCTTGCAGTCCAAGAGATCTGCCACAGTCTTCTCCAACACCACAGTTCAAAAGCATCAATTCTTCTGTGCTCAGCTTTCTTTTGGAGAAGGCGATGGCACCCCATTCCAGTACTCTTGCTTGGAAAATCCCATGGACGGAGGAGCCTGGTAGGCTGCAGTCCATGGGGCCGCTAAGAGTCAGACACAATTGAGCAACTTCACTTTTCACTTTTCACTTTCACGCATTGGAGAAGGAAATG